>JAIPRM010013086.1:0-11670 GCA_025469315.1 Stegophylla sp. TES_Ste_2020 | reverse complement strand
ATCAATTTAGTTTCATTGTGTTATTTTATGTTTTTCAAAATAATGTTTTTATGTGTTTAAATTTAATCTATAATAGGTAGTTTAAAAATTATACTTTTGTCACGATTCAAAAACATATATATATATATATATATATGTAATACTTATTTATTTAAAAATATTATGAAAAATATTTTTGTCCTGTATTTTATTTTCTTAAATATGGTCACCCTATTCTAATCATTATTTTATTATGATGAAAAAACATGTGCAGTTTGGTCCTGAGGGGCCATTTTGGATGGGGGGCCCAGACAGAAAATGTCCATTTTCCGCCGTTAATCCGTCACTGGAGGTGGGGGGAGGGGTAATAATTGCGAATGCACCACTAAAATCGGAATAGTTTTAAACCATGGACACTGCTGCACATATATAGGTAATAATTAATAATAATTTGTTTTGTACTCACAACAAAATCGGTGGTCCAAGTTTCCAACTCTCTGATTCGCAGCAAAAGGTCAGAAAACCACGCGCCGAGTCCGAGCAGCGATGGATAAGCGCGATTCATCCACACCGAAGGTATTTGATCCAAAAACAACGAGTTCTCCAGATCCTCCATGTCCGAAGTGATTGTTAATTCACCCTGCGAATTCGTATCGGAATTATTCATCGGTCGATGCCTATATATTGGCATTTATCTGTTATCGCGTGAGTGATTTGCATAGCGATCGTCGCTCGTGACTTTAATTTAAAATAAAACGAGTAGATGCATAAAAAAAAAAAAAAAACCAAAAAAAAACAAACATTATAGTAAAAACACTAGCATCTTCGCTCTGCTCAGAATATTAATATTACCCTATCAAATACGTTTAATTAGAATACATTTTGAACGAATGTTAAAAAATGTTACTCTAAAGGAAAAAAGTAAGTACGAAAAAAAAGAAAATCAATGAAAACCAAATTAAAATTAAAATACATTTTCCGTTTTTGGACATTTTATTCGAAATTCGAATTTGCAGCTTAACATAGCTTTGTTTTAGACCAATTGGGAAAAAAGCAAATGCCATCAAAATCCACAGGTACTCTAATTATAACATTTATAACCTTTAATCGTTTACAAAAATTAAGTTTCCAAAAAAAGATAAAAATGTTTAATTATTCAACTAAATTACGAAAAAATAAATATATAATAATATACCGAAATACGAAAATTTCAAAAACAAATCAAAAAAAAAAAGGCGAATAACAGAATATATACAACGAAATCGTGCGTTAAGTTTTACGACGAATAGTGTTTTATAAGATTTTATGCTTAAGTTATACATTTTCAATTAAGCTAATTATACTCGCTTAACAATCAGGATTGCCACAAATTCTTAATTATGAAATTCCTAACTTATGCTGGTTTTCCCTGACCAAATAAAAGTCCCTGACATTCTAGGGGTTTCGGACTTATGGCAACCCTGCAGTTATAGTACCGAAAGAAACACAGGATACGTGAGACATAAGAAATTTGAATTTATGGTCAAAAGACCATCCTCGATACGAACTTACTTTGAGCCCGAGTTCGAGTTCCTTCAGTGAACGCTTCATTTCGCTGGTGAGGAAGTTCATCCGTTGGCATTCCTGGAAGGCTACGATCACGTAAGGCGTTCTTTCTTCTACTTTGCCCATCATCTCGACTATGTTGAACTCTTCGGGTAACTTTTCCAATGTCTCGTCGACGATTTGTTTCACCTTGGAGACAAACGGGTGTTTTTTAGATTCTGAACAAAGTGAAGAAGCTTATGATTTTACAATGATGTTTATTTTTTTTTCTCTTTCTGTGAACACTTTTTCGTATAGAAATACTTGTCCGAAAGTTTCGATCAGTATCTTTATAGAACCAAAATCACACCCAGATGGTACTTTAAAAAGGTTATTTTTTCAATTTCTCAATACTTTTTCCAAAAATGTGAAAAAACTGTCAAAAAATTAACAAAAAACGGCAATTACCGAAATTTCCGTAAAATTAAAAATTACTTTTTGACATGAATTCTAAAATAATGCAGCTAGGGACTTGAAAATTTCACCAACCATTTCAAAAAGATTTGATCAATTTTGAGTTAAGTACGGCATTTTGAAAATTTCGGAAATTTCTCATTTTTCGTTAGTTTTTATGCAATAAAATTTTTGATTTTTGATATTAAGACTTGAAAATTTAATATGATTTCACTGACAAATATACTCGTATCTAATTGACCTGAAAAAATCTCAAAAATCGTTAGTCAACTTTTTTTTTTATACCTGTTTGAAGTTAGAATTTCGACGAAATTTGTTATTTTTACCAAAAATTACGCACTCACTTCAACATACATATAAGAAAATTGGTTCGACCGATTGTTTTGAAATTTGATGCCTAGATAGAGAATTTTATTGCGTTTTTTTTTTTTCGTGCAATAAAGTTTCTTACGTACGAATAATTAAACATTTCACAAGGGTTTGATTGAAAAAAAATTGGAGAAAATACAGACAGATATTACGAAATATCTATAATATACTATAAGCATTTAATAACTGAAGGTTGATAATGTTTTATTGCATCTTATGTATTTTTCGACGCTGAATACGATGGTGTGAATTAAAATCCACGTGCACCAATAGTTTTCTAACTATTTTATTCTATTTTGAAAATTCAATATTTTCGGTTATTATACTACATACCTACTAATTCACCTACATGGTCAAGTTATGTGCTGCGGCCTAGTGGTAATGGAACCGGCCTAGCACGCCGACAGTACCGAGTTCGATTCCAGCCCGGCACTCCGAATTTTCGTATTCTTTTTTCTTATATTATCAACTTCTTTCGTTCAGAATCGTTTTACTGAAGAAATAATTTATCGTTTCTTTAAAATTCAATATACCCCTCAAGAGAATACCACCCGTCGTGCGAAGTATGTCCGGCTTTTTTATATTATTTACTTTGTTCGCTCAGAATCGTTTTATTGAAGAAATGATTTATCGTTTCTTTGAAATTCAATACACCCGTCAAGAGAATCCCACCCGTCGTGCGAAGAACACCCCGACGAGCGAAGTATACACTTTTTTTATTTATTTATTTTTTTAACTTAAGCGCAATTCGACTAAAATAAATGCAGTTCCAACCTTACTTCGAGAAATTCGACGGAACTCACTTTGTCTTCCCTTGTAACGTTCGTGCCTCCGATGGCGCCGGCTTCCCGAGGTTGCATTTCGAACACGGTGCGAAACAGATTCTCCGATGTGGTGCTCATGAAGCCGATCTCGGCGTTCGGATGCAAACCGTACAGCACGGGACTCTCGGCGGGCAACACTTCGTCGATGTACGTGTGATAACCTTGGTAGTCGATGTTCGGTGGAGCGGGGAAACCAGGAGCTAGTTGGAAATCTCCATCCACCTATACAACCGCACGATCGATTATTGCAGTAGTTCCCAATTTTTTTTTTTTACACACGGCATATCAATATTAGTTGTAATCAGTCACGGTACACTTTCGATAAGCATTGTCTACATCTAGTGACATATGCAGTGAAGGACTTATTAACCCTTTTGACTATTACATAATTTTTTTTTTTTTCTGAGAAAAATATTTTAAAGTCTGTAATCTTTTTAGTTTTCTTTAACAGTATATAAGGAACGCATGCTTAAAAATACCCGAAAATGTTATAATTTCTAGTATACAAATATTTCACAATTTTGATTTAAGTCATTTTACGATATAATATCCAAAATAATAATTCTAAAACTTCACATTTTGACTATATAAGTATGTATTCTAGTATAAACTAAATAAATTTGATAAAATAATTTAACAAACACCTATCTTATCTAAAGAATAATAATAAAAAGTATTTTCGTGGTGAGAATAGAAAGTTTAGTATATTAAAGAAAATTGTTTTTACCATAAAAATCTGGGCATTTTTAGTTCTAAAACCTACTTAAATGGTTTAACACTAGAAAGAATCTTGCTCACAAGACATTTCACTAAGTAACCAAAATAATCACTTTGTGAGCAAACAGGAAGCTATAAATAAAATATTAAGATTCTATAATTACTGTTCTTTGTGATATATTGTTTAATAAGTTATAACAATTATTTTATTATGTTTAATTTAATTCATTGAAAATTTTCGCGACACACCTACACATTATCAAGGCACACTAGTGTGTCGCGGCACACCCTTTGAGAAACACTGGATTATTATATGAAAACCGGGGGGGGGAGGGGCAGGCCCGTAGCCAGACCAAATTTTCAGGGGGCCAACCAATTTTAGAGGGGGGGCATTATATATAAAAATAATATTTATGCAATTTTTAATTTATTTACACTGATATCTCCTCATTAAATGAAAACACAACTGTAATTTCCCACGTATAATAGAATATTTTGGAAATTTACGTAGCAATTTACAATAATACATTAATTTTAAAAATACGAAACGAATAATATTTAAAAATATTAAAAATAAAACTTTAATTTGAGTTTATTTAGATAATCAAATGATGAACATTGCAGGGGGTCGCGGTCTCAAAAAGACTGAGAACCGCTGAAAAGACATACCTAAAATTTTTTTGTTGAAAAAACATTAATTGATGCAAAACTCTAGGTTTTAAAGCAATTTAAAGTTTTTAAAAATCATATTTTGACTACCCGGTACCTGCACAACCGCGTTACATGCGCTGCACGCGCACGCTACTCACCATTTCGTTCATTAGACGCAATATTTCTAGAAATTTTAAATCACTCTAAAACCTAGAGTTTCTCATCAATTGATGTTTTTGAACAAACAATTTTTTTTTTTTTTTAAATACCTACCTTATATTATGTTGTTAAAAAATATATGGATTTCTATTTGATTTTCAAAATGTTACCCCTAAAACTACCCCTTAGGGTTAATTGAAAAATATTAAATTTCTATATCATCTTGGGTTTCATTAAATAAAGAAACTTTTGTATCATATATTTTACTGTATTTTGAATATTTATATAAAAAAACTTCTGTAATATAAATTTTGAATCACCCTGTATATCTGAACTTAATTGTTGATTTATTTTTTGAGCATTTTTTTCTAGTATAATTAGTATTATCTTTAATATTATTATACTTAAATGCATATGTTTAAATACATTTTTTTTTTTTTATTTAATTGAACAATATTAAAATCTGCAATAATGGAGCATAAGTAAAATAATCATACTAAAACTCAAGAAATATGCAATGAACTGTTATTACATAAACCCACTGATGTGATTATATTATTTGGATTACTTTTATGGAATTCAAATTCAATATTATTCATTATCAGTGTAGGCATTGCTTTCCCTTCCATTAAATTTTAAATCTAATTTTTATTTTGGAAGTTTTACATTTTTAATCACAAAAATTAAACCACACAATCTATAAGTCGTATATTATATAATAATTTATACGACCATAATATGGGTCCCTGTCATTCATTTATGATTAGTAAAGAGAAATTATAGCGATGGCATATTAAGTGAGAATTTTTATTGATTTAAATGCATATTTTTGATTTTTTTTTTTCATAATTTCACTCTCATAACTTTTCATCTCTAACGATTATATTATCAAGATTGTATAAAGTTCCTATTTTCCTACAGAATTTTTTTTTTTTTTATGTTTTAAACAAAAACTGGTCTATAAAATAAATCCGAAATATATTATATTTAATAGTGTTCTAAATAATTTATTCGGAATATCTAATATTTCAAAAAAAAGTATTCAAATACATTTGAATGAATACTTTTTTCCTCGTGTATTCGAGTTTGTGTTCCAAATGCTTTCAAAAACAATTTGTGACTCAAATCTGCCACATTGTGCAAAATATAATGTTTTTTGTAAATTTCAAAAGCAGTGACAACAAACGTATCGTACGTATATGAACGCTCCGTATATTTTTCAAAAATAATTATTAATCGTCACCCTGCAGGGACGGAATCGTTAACGCGTAAACGAATGATAATTACCAAATCGGGCTGCATGAGTTCTTCTAAATAGGATATGCACAATTTGCGATCCCAGTCGTCGGTAATGTGTCCTCCGTACATGATCTCACCAAACAGATACCGCAGGTCTTCCCAGGGGACCTTGTTGTTTGCCTCCAAGTAGTTGAAAAGCACGCTAACGCTGATGTTTAAGTCACCTGACGGATAAAAAAAAAAAAACATACCTACTATAAAAAATAAATTTAAACACATTTGATTATTTACACAGATTGCACAAATTGCACATGGCTTATTCTGTTATTAAACATAACAAAATGTTGAACATATTGAAAATTTCGATTATTGTACGTATATTAAATGAAGATCTGCTCAGAATCGTTTTAACGAAGAAATGATTTATCGTTTCTTCAAAATTCAACAAACCCGCCAACAGTATCCTAACCAAGGTGCGAAGAACACCCCGAGGTGAGAAGTACACACTTATTATTATTTTTTTGTATGGATCTACTTGTCTCGACCAACCAATTTTTGAAACCGGATTCGCCTCTAGTTGGTACTTGAGCGAGGTCTTACTTAGATAATTGTTCGTTTCTTCAATTTTTTTCCAAAATTTGACAAAAAAGACTCGGGAACTATAATTTTTTGATCCAAATTAAGCATAGATAGACAATGATATGAGATGCATTTTGGCGCAAGAAAATTATGAAAACGTGAAAAAAGAGTTTTGAACATTTTCTTAACACATTTTTTCTCATTGAATTTTTATTCCTTTTCTTTATTTATTAGATAAAAAAAAAGTAAACTAAAATAGAGTATCGACAAGAAAACCGAACATACTTCGCACCACAGATATTCTTCACTCTTCGGGTCAAATATTATCTTGGTGAGTGTGTTGAAAATGACGACTAATACTATTTTTATGTTATTAACTTCCTTTGTTCAGAATCGTTTTATCGAAGAAATGATTTATCGTTTCTTTAAAATTCTACACATCCATCAAGAGTGTCTGACCCGAGGAGCGAAAAATACCCCAAGGTGCGAAGTACAGACTATTTTTAATCTAAATTTTATAAAAATAATTTAAATAAATATAGATAGACAATAATATTTATTTTTACTTTTCTTAGTTATTAGTTAAGTACAATATTGGCCAAGTCATATACTATTTTCTTTTTGATCTTATAACAAAATTTAGAATTCTTGAACAAATTGAAACTCCACTCAGAACCGTCTTATTGAATAAATGATTTATTGTTTCTTTGAAATTCAGTATACTTATAATGGTATACCATTCGAGAAGCGAAGAAAAACTCATAGGTGCGAAATAGGTACGTCCATTTTCTTTACTTTAGATTCTGAGTGGTGTGAAAAAGTTTATAATTTTACAATGATGCTTATTTTTTTTTTTTTTCTTAGATTCTGAGTGGAGCTAAAAAGCTTGTGATTTTACAATGATGTTTTTTTCTCTTTCTGGAAATACTTTCGTATAGAATTACTTCTTCAAAATTTTGATTAGTAACGCTGTATATCCAAAATCACACCCAGATGGTAATTTAAAGTGGCCATACGTTATTTCAAATTTCTCAATACTTTTTTCAAAACCGCAGAAAATCTGTCAAAAAATTGATGAAAAACGGCAAAATATGTAATTACTGGAATTTTCATAAAATTCTTGTGTAAAAATTAGATTTTTTCAGTCAAAACATTTTAACTTTTATAATTTAGATAACGCTCATTAGTTTTTAACTGAAAACATTTATTATGAGAATTTCATCTAAGAAGTGAAGTGTACCCATGGTGTAAAGTATGAAGGGCTTATTTACTACCTAGGTATATATTAGCTATACCTATCTTGTATTTAATATAATTTATTATAAAAAAATAAAAATAAAATATAGTATTCACTTCGAAATAGTGTGTTCTGTTTTTTTTTTTTTTAAATTGCGCTAAATCATTTTCGAGGGTTGAATTATTTACATTAAAATTTATGTGTAATACAATTATTTGTAAATTATGTTCATTTTTTGCTAAATTAGGTTTATAACATTGTTGATATGAAATCTTATTTATGACTACTTAGAGTTTGTACAAACTTAATGTTATCTATGATGTCTATAAATTAAGTACCTAACCATTTTGCTATTATACATATATGCCATATTATCTAAGATGTAAACAGAATTTTAATACTAGCTGGTATATAAAAAAAAAGTATGTACATCGCCCGCCGGGGTTTTCTTCGCACGACGGGTGGGATTCTCTTGACGGGTGTATTGAATTTTAAAGAAACGATGATAAATCATTTCTTCAATAAAACGATTCTGAACGAAGAAAATTAATAATGTAAAAAAAAAATGAGAAAAAAAAATTTCCAAAATTTTTTTTTCACATTTCCAAAATTTTTTTCTGCCAAAATCTTTCTTTTATTATTTTCTATTTATGTTTAAATTATCATATAGTTCGGATCAAAAAATGATGGTTTCTGAGTCGTTTTTGTTAAATTTTGGGTAGTTTTTTCCAAAAAAAAAATAAAAAAAATTGAAGAATTGAGAAATTCAAAAAATGACCGCTTTAAAGTACCATCTAGAGGCAAATCCGGCTTCAAAAAGTTACTGATTGAAACTTTTGAACAAGTATTTCCATACTTTGTACACAGAAAAAAAAAATTAACATCATTGTAAAAACACTAGCTTCTTCACTTCGTTCAGAATCTAAAATGTTAGTATAAATTACTATGGAAAGGTTTTATAAAAATTTTGATTTTAAAATTAGTTGTATTCCGCTATCATCACGATAATTAAAGATTTAAATATTTATGTTAATAATTTCAGACGTAATTAGTATTTCAAACACAGTATTTTAAAATTATTCTAAGTTCAATCAACCTCAAAAATTATTAATCTTAAGTTTTTTATCTGTATTGTATTGTTATCGTTTATCTATTATTCAATAATAATAATTGTACTCTTAATAAGTTAGTAAAATTATGAAATATTGTATAAAAATTATGTTGTTCACATTAGAAACACATTAGAAATTTTGTAAATTTCTGTTTCTATAATTTTTATTTAAAATAAATATATAAATATTCGAAATACTGTTTATTTCAAGTGTTTTAACTTTGACAATTTTCACGCTATATTTATACGCTATTCGTACCGACATTGAACGGATATATCTTATTCCATCCTTGCGCGCCGAATTTCCGGCGTTCAGCCACTACGGCGTGAAAATAACACAGCGAGAAGAGAATCGCTTTGAATTCGGCTTCCTTGGACGACATCTCCAGAGTTTCTTGGTTAAAGTTTTCCAACGCTTTATGCAAGTTGGCCTGCATGCCGGTCGGCGGTTCGTTTGTGATCTTGATGCAGGATTCCAAAATTCCCTGTAAATATAATATAGGTACATGGGGTGCATGAGCGAGTTTTTTGAGAATTTGTTGTAAAGTGAATTCTTTTAGCTCGTTTAGCTGAGTCAAACAGTTAAACGACACCACTGCAGTGGCGTATCCATGATATTTTTTTGGGAAGGGCTGAGCGGTGACAAAGTTTTATACACACAGTCTTCTTTGATTCAATAATTTTTAGAAATTAGAAGAAAGCCAATGAAAATTATGTATTCCCCTAAAATCAACAATTTTTTTAAACCAGTAACTATGCACCGTACAGCAGTATTTATTTATTATAAAATGAAATAATAATTAAAATTTTAATTTTAGTCTCCTCACAAATTTTGGCTCTGCGGGCTCATCCAGGTGCAATAAAATCCAAATAATTAAAATACGTTTACCTGGTCAAACTTATATGACTTTTTTATATTTATCATTGACGATAACATCCTAATTAATTTTAAATAAAGTTTTTACTAGGTTTGATGTTTATGATTTCGCATATTTTTTTTGGTTGTCCTATTACATATTTTATTCTTGGATAGAAATTTGTTTTATGATGTTTAAATTCCCAATTTCAGCATATAAATGCATAATTTTTAGCATTTTTCTAATTTTATGTTTTTCGAAAAAAAGTAGCAAAATTAAAAAAGTACTTCGCTCGTCGGGGTGTTTTTCGCACGTCGGGTGGGATTCTCTTGACGGGTGTATTGCATTTTAAAGAAACAATAAAAAAAGTTGACTAACGATTTTTGAGATTTTTTTAGATCAATTAGACATATATGTTAGTGAAATAATATTAAATTTTCAAGTCTTAATATCAAAAATCAAAAATTTTATTACATAAAAACTAACAAAAAATGAGAAAGTTCCAAAAATTTTCAAAATGCCGCACTAAACTCAAAATTGATCAAATCTTTTTGAAATTTTTATGAAATATTTTTGTGATTATTTTTAGTGATTGGTGAAAATTTCAAGTCCCTAGATGCATTATTTTAGAAGTTATGTCAAAAAGTAATATTCAATTTTACGGAAATTTCGGTAACTGCGTATTTTGCCGTTTTTTTAGCAATTTTTCGACAGTTTTTCTCCGTTTTTGGATAAAGTATTGAGAAATCGGAAAATTGACCTCTTTAAAGTACCATCTGGATGTGATTCCGGGTCTATACAGAGATTATCGAAACTTTTGGACAAGTATTTCTATACGAAAAAGTGTTTCCAGAAAATGAAAAAAAAAATAATAAAAAAAAACATCATTGTAAAATCATGAGCTTCTTCACTACGTTCAGAATCTAAAAATGAGGCTCAGTCTAAGTTTGTACATCTTTAATTTGAATTTTAAACAAGTTATATAAAAATAATGGCTAGTTTATAGCCTATTGTAAGTGTAACAATCAAATTTATTTTAAAACATTATGCAGTTAGAATTTATCAGTAATTGTTATGATTCGAATTATTTGATTACTTAGATTTTAAACTTAAGTGTAGTTAGTTCAGTTAGTTGCCATTTCGTCATGTTAGGTATAGTTGTTGTGTTTTTATCGCCTAAAATAGAAATACTTTAAGTAAAAAGCTTTCAGTTAGGTAATTTGAATGCATATTTTCAAGTTGTTTTAGTATACATTAGTACATATACCGTGTGTTCACCAATTTAGGGAACACTGAATTTCTCAGACGGATTATGTTGGAAAAAATCGAATTTTTTTCACAAGCTAGTAGTATATAAATACACATTTTCAGATAAATTTCAAATTTTTAACCTTCTTGGTACGCGCATGCGCAATGAAACTAATTTTTTTTTAATAGCAACCGGTATTTTTGATACCAAATTCGGATAGACTGAATTTTTTTAAGTCTTTTTGACCAATTAGCTATAGCCCTAAAACCAAAATTGACTGAATGAGAGCCATTTAAAATTTAATAAATAATACATTTTTACAATTCATTATAAAATGCATTTATAATTGGTTACTTTTTGAATATTTATACTTTTTTTTTTTTTTCTTAATCAATAATTGTTCTATCTTAATAAAAAATGTATGAGGTGGATGTTACCGACCTAGGTGTTGTTCAGCATACACTCTTGCTGACTAGCAAGAATTTCTATTGCATTTACCATAAATTAATAGCATTTGCACTTTTTCTTGGTTGTTTATTCTAACACAACTACTCGTACTAGTATGACAATTAAAACAAAAAGCGGACATACTTCGCACGATGGGTGTACTTCGCACGACAGGTGGTATTCTCTTGACGGGCGTATTATATTTTAAAGAAACGATAAATCATTTCTTCAGTAAAACGATTCTGAACGAAGGA
>JAIPRM010013085.1:0-11671 GCA_025469315.1 Stegophylla sp. TES_Ste_2020 | reverse complement strand
CGAAACTTTCGGACAAGTATTTCTATACGAAAAAGTGTTTACAGAAAGAGAAAAAAAAATAAAAAAATAAAAAAAAAATAAACATCATTGTAAAATCATAAGCTTCTTCACTTCGTTCAGAATCTAAAAACACACACAGATTTGTAAAGGCAATACATTCCTCACTATCGCTCAGAATCTAAAATCTGGAATATTTTTCACCATGGGTTTTAATCGATCCTCGGGTGGGATTTATGGTGTGTTAAATTTTAAAGAAACGATAAATCATTTTAAACTTTAATGGCATTTTTGTCCACGTTTGAGTAGTTTTTCCAAAATTTTGAACAAACTATTAAGAATTTCGAAAAAGCTCTGATTCATAAAGTTGCTAGTCAAAACTTATGAATAAGAATTTATATATGAAAAAATGAAATAAACATCATTGTTAAAACACTTACCTCTTCACCCCACCCGGAATGTAAAACGTAAAATAAACTGAGTAGATCATTAGTAAATTAAACAAATGAAGTGAATAGTTTACTTAATTTTTTTTTTTTTTTTTGTAATAGAGATAAAAATATATAATTAATATATAAAAAGATTTATATTAAAGAGTAATTAGTAGTTAGCTGCTATTAGTACCTATTCAGTTCTATTGATCGAGCACCCCTATTTAAAATTTCTGGATCCGCGCCTGTCATACAGTTTTTTAGCAACCGAATTTTTTTTTTTCATATATAAAAACCCAAAATGTAAAAATCAACGGGTTTAGTTCCATCCTCCCATTTCTTTGATTCACTTCGACCACTGATTATACACACACGTCATATTTTTCATGGAATAATTTTTTTCTAAAAATATAAATTTCAAATCATTTTTCGGCATCTTAAAATTATTCAAGTTAGAGACACTACAAGGTGCGCGTTACCATGTAAACCCTCTGTTTAGAGTGTGAAAATTTTTGCTGGAACTTACCGTTTGAATCAGCGCCAAAATCAACGGTCGCGTATACTCCTGGAATATTGCCACGATACAAGTTCGACAGAACACACCCGTCGGTCGTGAACAGTACAGCATTGTTTTCCACGTAACTTTTGAATAAATCGCGCAGCCACAACTTGTATTGAAAATCGCTAATATGATAACTGCCGTACTCGTTTTCTACCTGTTGCAGCAATACGCAAATTAAACTAAAACCGAACGACACAGAACACGGATTACCTATCCGCTCATGCGCGGTGGATTTTTCTCACCTGTACCATTATGATGTTTCCACCGTTCCCGTACAAATAGTGTTGCACTTTGGGCATAAGCACACCGAACCATTTCGTAATGTATTCTTTGTAAACTAAAATTCAATCACCCAATTAAAACACATGGCAAAAAAGTATGACGCCAATGGTATTTTTCATAGGCGTAACTTGGAGTGTTTTCACGTGGGGGCAAAAACATTTTTTTTTTTTTTCAAATCTCTACAAATACTTATTCATTACCTTATTTGAATTTGCATTTTCCATATTTTAATAAAATTTTCACTTTTCTATGAAATTATTTTATCACATTTGTTACACCCCAGTAGTGAAATTGCCCATTTCATGAAATGGATAATGTTTTGCTCAGTTCATGAAATGGACTGTCAATACGGTTATTTAATGAACTTAGCAAATTTTTATCATTTTTTGCACATTCCATGAACTGGACATACTAAACACCAACCCATTTCATGAATTAGACAGGAAATAGATTGGTATTAATAGACGGGTTATACGTGGACAGTTTTTATCTAGTCTCTAGGAAGATACCGTGCAGGGAGAATGTATGATAACCAGGATTAAAATTTAAACAATAATTTCATAAATTTTGATGTTATTCTTAAACTATTATTTAAATGTATTTTTTTAAATGTACCTGAATCATACTATAGTTTTAAACAAACTACCTATATTAGTTTATTTATTTTATTTTTATTTTTTTATTTCATTTTTCATAAATTTCAATGTAATTTTTATACTATTATTTAAATGAACATGTGTAACACATTGATTTTGAATAAACTATACAAAGTTTTTTTTTAATGAATATGTTTCATTCTTATAATAATATTATGTTTGACAACCATGATTAAAATTTTATTTATTTTTTAAATTTTCTGTTTTCTTTAAAATTTATAAAATATTGACGTTTTTAAATTATTATTTAATTTTTTTTTTTTAATATTCTTACGTACTACAGTTTAATAGAGAACTCTCTATTTTTTCTAATATTATTATTTTAATTTACTTTTTGCACATCACTGACATATATTTTAGTTTTTAATAAAAAATACTGAATTTTTTTCGTACAAATTTATTTGCGTGTCCAGTTCACGAAATGTACAAAAACTGATAGAAATTTGCACAGTTCATGAAATGATCACATCAACAGTCCATTTCATGAACTGAACAAAAAATTGACCATTTCATGAAATGGACAATTTCACAAATGGGGCGTGACAACATTTTTCGTTAGACTCGTTTTGAATAGAAATTTTCTGACATATGTAAACTATAAGTTTTACACCTAACAATTTTAATTAAATAATTATAATTATTATTATTATTATTATTATTTCGTAACCATAATAAATATTTATATTTTTATAAAAATGAAAAATAAATTTTATAGTATACGACTTTTATCAAACATAAAACCATTGCATCTTATTTTCTTATAAGACAAGGCCGAATTTGCGATCGCGTTAACTGTTATTTAAAACTATCGAATTTTTTCAACACTTTCTTTTTTTTTATTTTTAACGAAAGTTCATTAGCATTTAAATCGGGAAAATTCATATAAAGTAAATATTTGACTATATCCTACCCTCCAAAAGCGAATGAATAAATTGGGGTGTTTTAACGTTTTTATTGACAATTTTTGATTTTATGAATTCAAATTTACACCAAATATATACAGTTGTGGTCACCTCGAAAAAATGAAATAAATTCTTGTATTTTTATGTTCAAGGATTATTCATCCGTAATCGAAATATGCCCAAAAGCGAGACGCACCCAAATTCTAGTCCCATCTAGGCATAGGTACATTATTTCATTATTATTTTATAAGAATAACATTGTTAATTAGTAATGTTTATAACAATTAAATAATAGTTTTTTCATATTTTTTTTTAATATTAATTACAGTTCCATTGAATATTTTAATACTTATGTAATGAAATATTTTATTTGAATTATTTTAAGTGATTTATAGGTGTATTTATTATTGTTCGTTATTAAGTTTTTTACCAAATATTAAATAAATTCTTTATTAATATTTTATGAACACTATCAATATATTCATGAAATCGATTTAAAAAAATAAAATGTAATAATAATATAAATCAGTAGGGGGGCAATACCCCCCCTAATTGTTTACCGCGGGAGCAGTTTCCTCCTCTCACCACCACCAAGTTACGCCAATGGTATTTTTAATTTAATTAATTTCAAAATACTCGTAGCTATCTAACAATGATTAGTTTTTGTACTTTATTTGTTTAACATCAGAACTGGGATTTTAGTGATTTGAAAAAATGTAAAAATTCTGAAAAAAGTCACTTTAAAAATGTATTTATTAGAATATTTAAATGTAACATTATTAAAATTATTGTTCATTATGACGACGTTCATATGTGACGTCGAAACGCTTGATCAAAACGTGATCAAAATGCATAGGTGTTTATTGATAAATAGTTAAAAATTCTTTAAAAACTTAAAACTTTTTCTAAAAACGGAGAAAAATGCAATTAAAGTTAAATTTGCCAAAAATATGAAATAAAAATTATATTAAAATATCACTACCATTTGAAACACATTTTCTGCTTACGGACCTACGTGGCTACATTGTCAAAGTCCAGTGGCGTAATTAGGATTTTGTACTAGGGGAGGATATTATATGTATTTTAGAAAAAAAATTTACAACTGTTAAATAAATTAAGTATTAAAAATATATTAATATATAGGGCATTGTAACAGTTTTAAAACTAAATCCAATTTTCTGGAGGTAAGGTAACACATAGAGATGCTTGAATAAAAATTTAAGATAATGTAATCAAAAATTACAAATTATATGCAATAAAAATACAAAAAAAGTTCGACGTACTACGCAAAAAGATTCATTTAAGCCAAAATTTCAACGTTAAACAGGTGTTTATTCATCGAATTAATTTTTATGAAGCATAAATCGTAAATAGGAAAATATGTTGTGTGTCTATTGGTAAAAAATGAGTACCGAATAAATTATTTTTAAAATTTTATAGGTTTTAATAGAAAAAAAATCAATATTTTAAGTGAAAATAATAATTTTCGTTAATATTTTAATTCTGAACGAGACTGAAAAAAAACCGACTAATTTTTCTTCGCTTCTATTTCTGTGCTATCCCTGTAAAACCATATTATTTAAACTTAGAATTTAAAGTTTTATTAAATAAAATTGAGAAATTTCCAATATTTTTAAAGCCAAATACTCAGTCCAAAAGTAGTAATAACATTTTGAAAGTAATTATGATATTTCAGGATAATTTAGATTTCTCAGCACCATTATTTTTATGTTCACACCTAAGTTTTGAAAAATAATTTTATGAAAATCACGTCTACAAAAGATTTTATTTTTTTCTTTCAAAGTTTCGATTGATAACTTTTTGAAATCGGATTTGCCTCTAGATGGTACTTTAGAGATGTCATTTTTTGAATTTTTCAATTCTTAAATTTTTTTTTTTTTTTGAAAAAAACTACCCAAAATTTTACAAAAACGACTCTGAAACCATTGATCCGAACTATATGAAAATTTAAACATAGATAGAAAATAATATAAAAAGACTTTGGCGCAAGAAAATATTGAAAATAAGAAAAAAAAATTTGGACATTTTTCTAACATTTTTTTTTCTCATTTATTTTTTATATTATTAACTTTCTTCGTTCAGAATTGTTTTATTGAAGAAATAATTTATCGTTTCTTTAAAATTCAATACATCCGTCAAGAGAATCATCACACCCGACGTGCAAAGAACACCCCGATGAGAGCGAAGTACACCCATCGTGCGAAGTATGTCCGGCTTTTTTATTTATTTATTTAATTTTATACACAATATAATTGATTTATTTACAACTTTTATCTTTGTCTTTTCGAAAATATGATCCTTTCGTACACTTTGACTTTCATGCACTTTGGTATTCCAACATACGGAATTTGAACACATAATTTTCAAACAGATGATGCGCTACCGAGAAAATTCATTAAACAAAATTTAAAAATACTTAAACACATAATGTATAAGTTATTTTAAATTAATAATATTCTTATTAATTCTTACTAGGATTGTTAGTTCTTAAGCTGTTTTTAGGCACCACGTTCAACAACCAATATGGAAATCCACCCTGAAAACATGGAAAAACCATTCTTTAATAGCTCTCATGTTTTATACTTTGAAAGAAATACCACATTAATTTACAATATTAACTAGGTACTCACGAAATCTCGTTCAGCGCATATATATGGTCCTGGTCTTATAATCAGATACATATCTTCATCTTTGATTAGTTTCATAAAATATTCCAAGTCGGCGGCACCTTCGAAATTATAAATCCCCGGAAACGGTTCGTGCAAACTCCACTCAACGTAACTGTACACAAAATTATGGCATACATCAACGTCACATATTAAAAACATCATTAATTGCAGTCCTCTTGCATACATTACGTAATGTTAATAACTTGAGTACCTACTAATAACACTGACTAAATAAATAATACTTTTTTTTCGTGAAAGACGCAAACAATAACTTAGCCATCAATTAAAATTTATTCAATACCATTGGTGTAGGTATATGAAATTAATTTAAATGATTCACACGCTCAAATTTAGAGCCTTTAACTCCTTTAAATTACTGAAGAACTTTAAATTCCAGGCTTCCTCCTATTTTTAATATTATAATTTACTTCATAAATAAATGTTGTATTGTATAAAAAACGAAATAATTGTATCTAGAAGAGTGCTGCATATACTACTGTGTTAGATTCTGAGTGAAGCTAGTGTTTTTACAATGATGTTTATTTATTTATTCATTTATTTTAGATTCTGAACAAAGTGAAGAAGCTAGTGTTTTTACAATGATAGTGTTTTTTTATTAATTTTTTCTGTGTTCAACTTTTCGTATGGAAATACTAGTTCAAAAGTTTCGAACAGCAACTTTTTGAAACCAAATTTGCCTCTAGATGGTACTTTAAAGAAGTCATTTTTTGAATTTCTCAATTCTTCAATTTTTTTTTTTTTGAAAAAAACTTCCCAAAATTTGACAAAAACGACTCGGAAACCATAATTTTTTGATCCGAATTTTATGAAAATTTAAACTTAGATATAAAATTATATAAGAAAGATTTTGGCACATAAAAAAGTTTGAAAATGTGAAAAAAAAATTTTGGACATTTTTCTAACATTTTTTTTTTTTTCATTTATTTTTTATATTATTAATTTCCCTCATTCAGAATCGTTTTATTGAAGAAATGATTTATCGTTTCTTTAAAATTAAATACACCCGTCAAGAGAATCCCTCCCGTCGTGCGAAGAACACCCATCGTGCAATGCATGTCCAGCTTTTTATTAACGCATGTTTTCGTATAGAAATACTTGTCCAAAAGTTTCGACTAGTAACTTTTTAAATTAGAATTTTGCTCTTGATTAAAAAAATATAATATTTCGAAATTCTTAATAGTTTTTTCAAAATTTAGAAAAAACAACCCAAAATTTGACAAAAAAAGCATTTAAAACTTTTTTTTTTTGATACTAATTTTATGAAAATTTAATATTAGATAGACATTTACTTAAAATAAAAATTTTTAAAGAAAATGTTTAATATTAGAAATTTTATTTTTACCCCATTTTTGTCTCGTAATTTTTTTTCCTATTCTCAGTTAAAAAAATTGATATAAAAATGGTTGAGTAAAATATACATTTTTTTTTTTTATCTAATACTAGCCTCATATAAAAATAAACTTTATAATATTTTAATATTTAAGTAAAATTGTTTGGTATAAACTGGAGCCTCTCTGCTCAAAATCGTTTTATTGCAGAAATAATCTTTAAGTTTAGAATACCTACCAAGTCCTTTTTAAGAAAGTATTTCTGAATTTTTTTACTAACAAAACTAGTAGATATTATAGTGTCACTACTTAACTATCCTAAAACATTTTTTGTATAATATAGAGCAGTTGTTTAATTAGCTCATATGAAATAACCAATCATGAACTAGAAACTTATATTAAACTTAATACTTACATGAAAAATTTCGAATAAAAGAAGGTATCCTTTCAAATTCTAGTTTCAACCTAATTTTAGAATTAAACCATAAACGATTGATTAATATACAATGATTTATTTAAAATTTTTAGTAAATGTACTTATTACTATGAATAGGCGCACTAAGAAAGAAATTTTCGAAATTCGCAAGTTGAACTAAAAATTATTTTGTTACATAGGTACTTATGTCATTAACGAAAAACGAAAATTGATTTTCCATATTATACTCCTCTACGGCTCTACATCTAATGAATAATCAATATTCCACAAAAAATGTTTAAACTACATTTAATATAAATAATTAATTAAATTAAATTTCATAATAAAATAAAATAAAGTGGCTCTAATTATTATCGTTATTATAAAACATTAGTAGCTTTTTTGAGTATTCGAAAAAATATACCATTATATTTGTCCGTATTTTCTCCAATTTTTTTTTTCAACCAAACCCTTGTAAAATGTTCAATTATTCGTCCATAAAAAATTTTATTACACCAAAATATTCGTAATAAAATTCTTCACCTAAGTACCAAGTTTTTTTTTAACTGAAACTTAGGAAGACTATTTTTTTTTTTTATGAAAACCACTTTTTAAGTAGGAATTTAGACGCTTACATTTTAAAACCTTTTTTTAAGAATTTTAAGCTTCATAATTTTTTATTAAAGCTTTCTTAAATAACAGAATGAAGCTCTTCTCAAAATCGCTTAATTTAAGAAATTATTTATCGTTTCTTTAAAATTTAAAACCATAACGAATAACTCATCCGAACACCTAAGAATAACCACGTACGAAGTATATCCTAATTCTTGGTATTTTTTACTTAATTTATTTTAGATTCTAAACGGAGTGAATTATGATACTACAATGATGATTATTTTAATTTTTTTTCTTTTTTCTTTTTCACTTTTTTTTCGTGTATATTTTAGAACTTCAGTGTTAGGTTTGAGTGCATTTTTACTTTATTGCTTACTAGTCAACCTATTATTTAAAGTCATTAAGGGAATAGTAATAAGTCTGAATACATTTAATTAAAATTATTATTAATGACTGGGCCGTATTATGTTCATTATGTTTTATAAACATTTTAGATTCTGAAAGAAGTGAAGAAGCTTTTGTTTTTACAATGATGTTTATTTTTTTTTCTCTTTTTGGAAACACTTTTCCGTATAGAAATACTTGTTCAAAATGTTCGATCAATATCTCTATAGAATTGGAATTATACCCAGATGGTACTTAAGAGAAATCATTTTTCCAATTTCTCAATTATTTTTCCAAAAACGAGGAAAATCATTCGACAAATTGACAAAAACGGCAAAATATGCAATTATTTAAATTTCCATAAAATTGAAAATTACTTTTTAACATAGCTTCTAAAATAATGCAGCCAGAGTCTCAAAACTTTTACCAACTACTAAAAATAGTCATGAAAATATTTCATAAAAATTTCAAAAAGATCTGATTAATTTTGACTCAAGTACAGCATTTTGAAAATTTCGGAAATTTCTCTTTTTTTGTTAGTTTTTATGTAATAAAATTTTTGATTTTAGATATAAACACTTGAAATATTAATATAATCTCACTGACATGTATGTATAATCGATCTGAAAAAATCTCGAAAATCGTAATTTAACTTTATTTTTTATACCCGTTTGAAGTTAGAATTTTGACCAAATTCGTTAGTTTTAACTAAAATAATGCACTTTAACGTACATAAAAAAAAATTGGCTCCACCGATTGTTTTGAAACTAAGGACTTAGATAGAAAATGTCATTATAAATATTTTGGTGTACTTAATAAAATTTCGAGCAAACGGAAAATTAAACATTTACAAGGGTTTAATTGAAAAAAATCGTGCACAGCTGTGTTTAGAGCTGAATTTATCAAATTTGTTAATAATCTCTTCGATTGTTTAAATAGTCAAACATTATACAGTTCAAATCTTTTCAAATACGCAATGTCCCAAGCAAAAAGACCCGAACAACTAGAATTTCTAGTAAATTCAAAAATATGATGCCAAAGTCTAAAAAAGTGTGTACTTCGCTCGCCGGGGTGTTCTTCGCACGTCGGGTGTAATTCTCTTGACGGGTGTATTGAATTTTAAAGAAACGATAAATCATTTCTTCAATAAAACGATTCTGAACGAGGGAAGTTAATAATATAAAAAATAAATGAGAAAAAAAAACGTTAGAAAAATGTCCAAAATTTTTTTTTCACATTTTCAAAATTTTCTTGCGCCAAAATCTTTCTCATATTATGATTTTCTACCTATGTTTAAATTTTCATATAGTTCAGATCAAAAAATGATGGTTTCCGAGTCGTTTTTGTTAAATTTTGGGTAGTTTTTTCCAAAAAAAATTGAAGAATTGAGAAATTCAAAAAATGACCTCTTTAAAGTACAATATAGAGTCAAATCCGGTTTCAAAAAGTTGCTGATCGAAACTTTTGGACAAGTATTTCCATACGAAAAGTTGTATACAGAAAAAAAAAGAAAAAAAAACATCATTGTAAAAACACTAGCTTCTTTACTTCGTTCAGAATCTAAAAAATATTATTGTAAAAACACTAACTTCTTGGCAGCACTCAAAATCTAAAATGAGTCCTTAACTCATTTTTGAACCTTATATCCCATTCCCAGCTTCCTATTATGAAAAATTAGTAGGGGTACGCTAAAATATTTTTTAAAAAGAAAGTGTATTATCATCAGATTATCCTACGCTCTCCCCTCTCCAATTCAAACAATACCAATCTATACCTACTTTGGAGACGAAAATGTATTATGTTTAATGTTTATCGATAAAAACTTCCGGTAGTGTTTCCCTATTTCAGGTTCGAGTCCCTATAAGTATTAATGTACTCACTACACAGATTGAAAAACTGTTCAATCTTTGCAAACTCTGGTCTATACACTATGATCATAAACTGACATATTTATTATTCTTGTTAATATATGCATATACATTAGGGTGTTTTTTTCGCTATTGGCTAATATTTTATCATTGGACCAATAAGAGATTTTCCTAAAAATTTCAACTGCCTAGATCAAATCAGTGAACGACGCAAACCTAGTTTCCCATTTAATTAACATGGAGAAAATGACGTTTTACCCATATATGGATTATTGGCAGGATGTATTATTATAATTTTTTTTAATTTACAATAAAATAATATTGTAGAGAAATAAATTACTTACAAAAAAGGTCCTTAGTACTAAATTCGTGAATTTATTATTTTCTAAGATATACTCATTTAAACATTCTCATAAAACTCGAAATTGAATGAAATTTTTGAAAGTAATAAATTCACGTATTTATTACTTAGTATTTTTTTTTTTTTGTGGAAAATTTTATGCTTTACAAAATACTTTTATTGGAAATCAAAAAATAAAAATTTTTCAATAATCCTTATTCAAGAAAAACCTCATTTTGCCCATGTTTTTTAAATGGAGAACAAACTGGGTATGTGCTGGTTTGATCTAGAAACCTGAAATTTTGGAAGAATTTTTTTTTAGGTTCAATGCTAAAATATTAGGCAACAGCACCGTAAAAAAAACACAAAAAAAAATATATATATAGGTAAATAAATAAACTTACTATATAAAATTTACTTACGTTGTGATAGTGTTTAATCCAGCAGCTTTCATTTTTATAATTCTATCTTTCCAGTATTGTTGAGGAACTCGAAAATAATGCAAAGATCCAGAAACGAATCGGAATATTTCACCGTCTTTAAGGAATTCATTGTTCTCATAATCTATTGTGAATGTTCGGTTTTTCAACTATAAACATTATTCACAAAATCAACAAATTAAAAGTGATGCGTGTTTATAATAGTTATAGTTACTCTTATTCAGTGGTTAAAGTGAGGGGGGACGGAGGGGGACTGAGTCCCCCATCTTATTTGGAATACAATCAAGCGTCCCCTATAATTCAAATCCCAAAATTCCGGGGGGACGCTTTAATTTTGATCACTAAAGAGTAGAAATTAGAATATTAGAAATTTATTTGAATGGTCAAAATTTCAAAATTATTACAAAAAAATAAGGTAATGTATAGATAAAAAAGTCGAACATGCATTGTAACACGGATATTCTTCGCTCTTTGGGTCTAATACTTTTGATGGGCGTGTAGAATTTTATAGAAACAGTAAATTATTTATTCAATAAGATGATTCTGAACGAAGAAAGTTAATAATATAAATATTAATAATATTCGTCATTTTCAACACATCCACCAAGAATATATGACCTGAAGAGCGAAAAATATCGGTAGTGCGAAGTGTGTCTAGCTTTCATGTCTATACTTTACTTTTCTTTACTTTTTGCCATTAGTTTTGGATTTTGTTATTTCCGATGTGAAATATGCTTTGT
>JAIPRM010013084.1:0-11671 GCA_025469315.1 Stegophylla sp. TES_Ste_2020 | reverse complement strand
TATTAAATTTTAAATAAACGATAAATCATTTCTTCAGTAAAACGATTCTGAACGAAGGAAGTTAATAATAAAAAAAAAAAAAAATTTCAAAAAATGTCCAAAATTTTTTTTCATATTTTCAAAATTTTCTTACGCCAAAATCTTTTTTATAGGATTTTTTATCTATGTTTAAATTTTCATAAAATTCAGATCAAAAAATGATGATTTCCGAGTGGTTTTTGTCAAATTTTGGGTAGTTTTTTCCAAAAAAATATTGAAGAATTGAGAAATTCAAAAAATGACCTCTTTAAAGTACAATCTAGAGGTAAATTTGGTTTCAAAAAGTTATTGATCGAAACTTTTGGACAAATATTTCTATACGAAAAGTTGTACACAGAAAAAAAAAAAAAAATAAATAAATAAATAAAAAAAACATCATTGTAAAAACACTAGCTTCTTCATTTCATTCAGAATCTAAAAAAACTTACAAAATACGAATCGTATTTAAAATTCTTTATTTATCCCAAAAAGGGTCAATATTATTACACTATTTTTAATAATAATTTTTTTGTAAGAACTATTGGTTTTTGAGTTACTACTAAATTACAAAAACCGATATAAATATCTGATTAATGAAATGTTTTCCCAGTTTGACTTAAATTTGAAGTAGTTTCTCCTCGTTTTTGGAAAACAATAGAGAATTTCAAAAAAATGATCTCTAAGTGCCTAGTTCTTATTGATAAAGTTGCTGGACGAAACGTTTCAATTAATTTTCTACAGAAAAATAAACGACATTATAAAATCACAATCCATTTTGATCCATTTAGAATTTAACACGTCTCTTAAATTTTTGTATTAAACATTTAGTTGATATACAGCTGTTAAAGTTTTGGGAAAACAATTTAGAAGATGGGTGTACAAATATTTTACTCGAACACCCTAGTTAAATATATCTGGCCACGTCTATGGGGGTATTGTAGTTAGGTGAGCGAGTAGCATTGGTGGAGATAGATAAAATTCTCTCAAAGATCTCTCCTCAAATATCTTGTAAATTGCTTGTGGTTTATACCATTAAAGGAGGCTATATCAAACAAATTATTTTTTATCCCCCCTCCCCCCAACATTTTTATTCTGTCTCCGATGAGGACGAGTAGGTTTAGCAATAACTTTTATTTAAATATTTTAGTGGGTCGTACGGTTCGAAGCGTGTTCCGTGGATCACCACCGTCGGAAAGGTCTCGACTCGCGTTCAATTTCGGTGCCCTACAGTAAAATGATTGATTAAAAACAAATTAAATTTTGATTTGTCAATAATGTACGACACTGGTGAGGCAGACAGCTGTCATAAATTCGAATTTGCCATATGGGAAAACACGATCGTTACAATATGTATATATTTGGACATATATATATGACTACCTATGTAATATGTGGTTCATTTGTGACAATTATTATACAGCACACGCCGCGGGTGATTAAACCCGGTTAAAACATGAAGGAAAATCAATATTATAAATGTGTGCATTCATATATATATATATATATAAGTGCAATCGTAGTCAAAATCCAATCCAGTGCCACAATTCTACTAGTGGGCAGGATAGGGGTGGTCTCTGGGATGCGGTGAACTTAGGGTGGGACTAAGGGGCAAAATTTATGACAGAATTTTCGGAAGTGAAAATTAATAGACAATTTTTTACACGAGAAATTAAACTATGACAAAGGGGGGTATTGTTTCACTAATTCAGGAAAAAAAGGTTTTTAAAAACAAAACAGAAAAAATAAAAATAAAAATACAAACGATTTTACTTAATACAACTACCACAGAAAATGTATTATACGATTTGAATTCTTTATTTTTAATATGTAATTGTAAAAAAAATTGTAAAGTGTTTCGCACTGCTGCACTGAGAATCTGAGCTATAAAACCAAGTTAACCAAATCACGTGATCTGGTCATATATGGATTTTAAAAGATATCAGTGAAAAAAAAAAACAAAACAATAATGATAACATCAGTCAGAGGGGTGTAGGAAAGATGTCGAAATTGTTGTCTCGGTGTGCAAACGTCCAAAAGGCCTCAATATAGATCTGGGAGAGTGATAAAACACCCCCAATTTCGAAACTAATACCCCGAGGTTCACGAAAAATAAATATACATTTTTTCATGATGATGTATATATTTTTTTCATGTGAACACGTTTTCGTATGGAAATACTTGTTCAAAGTTTCGACTAGCAACTTTTTGAATCAGAAATAACTTCTAGATTAGGGTGACCATAATAATGACTATAATTAAAAAAAAAAAAAAGACAAATAATTTATCCTGAACTCTAAATGAATTCTTCGTAAAATTATTTGTTAATATTTTCAGTGTAAATATATGTCTTAACAATAATAACAAGTTAGATACATTTATTTTACTCACTTAATATATATATATATATATATATATATATATTTATTTATTTAAACACTCTTTATAGTAGTTAACCTAAATTTTTATTGTAACTTTAAAAAAATGGCCCGTATCCTAGTTGATTTTTATTGGTTTAATGTGAATCTCGCATAATATTCTCCATTTCAATCTATTGTCATGCTTTTACATTTTTCAACTTTTAAAACTGTCGATTGTATTGAATATCAGCACAAAAATAAATATTTTTTAATTAATTTTCATCGTAATGATTGTAAGAACATTAAATCTATTACTTCATTTAGTACTTACATAATATTATTCTCTCAATTTTTGCATTAGTTCCTGGATTTACCCGTAAATTTTAATAGCACTGAGATTTTTGAAATTTTTTGTTCCTATCCAACCAGCACCTCTGAATTTGGTACCAGTGAAAAATTTTCTGAGATAATCTATGAATAGTAAAAACTTCCATTACATAAAACGAAAGTTTTTTAATATCCGAAGTTTTGGGTTCAATATTTGTCAAATCCAATGCGTTTATTTTGACTTCAATTTTAAGGATAGAAAAATTGAAGCTTGATTTCATTTTAAAATTGTACAATTATAATTATTTCTTTTTTTCGTATAAAATGTTTTCTTTTGCATGCATACTATGAAAGTGACGTGATTGAAACGGGACGAAAAAAAGTTAGAAGTTTTTCGAAACAAAATGACATGATAATCAAAAAAGGAAAAATTCCTTTATTAACTTGACGTATGGTCACCTTATTCTAGACGGTACTTTGAGGAGGTGGCTTCTCGAAATTCTCAATAGTTTTCACGGCGTTTTGGAAAAACTACCCGAAATTTGGCCAAGAAGTCTTTAAAACTTTTTTTCTTTATTTCCAAAATTTTGTCACGTCCACCAAGTCCCACCCGAGGAACGAAGAACAGCAATGATGCGAAGTACGTCTGGCATTTGTTATTTCAGGCTATCTGTGATGGATAACTCTAATTGCGAATAGTGACGCACCCCACTCGGTTAGGGTTTGAAAATACGGGGTGGCGATGACGGTATCAAAGACGCTGTAAAACGTAAAATCGTCCTCGGCTATACCGGGACAGTGATAAACACCGGAAAAACGGATAAAACACCATAGTCGTCGTAGAAATGCACGTCGTAAAAGCGGATGATGACCGTCACAGACTATTCGCCGCCATTGTGCACCCATTCGCACGCGTACATTGTTCGAAATTGCACTGTTTCTGCGAACGTCACTGTATTTTATATTGTTATGAGCGATAAACGACTGTCTGTTGGACGGACTTTTTCAAACTAAAAAATACATATAAAACACGTCGTTTCGCCGGAGACGCGATCGTTTTGCAGTTTTTATTTTACTCGTTTCTAGAAGGTATTTTATTTCTCTCTTTATTTATTTATTTATTTATTTATTATTATTAAACATTACATCTAGAAATGTAAAATTTACGCATAAATTTTTTTCCCGTTATTTTACCAGTAAAATTTACCGTAAATTTGGTACATTTGATTTTCTCTCTAAATAATATCTCTTCTTTCTTACTGCATTCTTACAAAATACCTATGGTATTGTTTAATCGATTGTTTAAACAGAATAATAGCTATTTGCTCTACTAATATTAGCGTATTTTTGATATATGCTTAAATCAGACTACAATAATTGGTATATGATAAATGTGCATTCAATATACTTATATTTATATATAAATAAGGCAATGTAAGACTATAATTGGTATTTTGTTAGTTGTTAAGTATTTTAAAAATGTAATATATACATTGTGATAGGACCTTAAACTCAAACTAATAAAATAATAAAAATGAACGTAATTCACGCGTTGTGTATTCTTCGCTCCTCGAATGTGATACTCTTATGGGTGTTCTGAATTTTAAGAAACGCTAAATAATTTCTTCAATTAGATGATTCTGAGTTTATTACATAATTTTAAATAAATAATTAAGTTTATTCTAGTTAACTTAACGAGTTTAATATATGGTCTGAAATGAGACGGGTTTTTTTCATAGATCAGAAATCCACATAAGTTTGCACTTTTTTTAGCTGTTTTGTATCGTGTATAAACTATCCCGGGCGCCCTCTAACAAACCCCCGAAGTACAATATATATATATATGTATTGGTATTTACGACGCACGCGAAATCGAATAATGGATTTCGAGTTGAAACCAAATATTACACAATAGTCCACAAACACACATACACGCACGCATGTCGGAATTAATGCCGATCCGTTCCGTCGTGTCTCTCTCCGCACAGATAACTGCAATATAGTTTTCGAGGACGTATAAACTTTATGCCTGTTTGCCCAAGGCCCGTATACGAGATGGAATCTAGTGAATTTTCCACGCTTGCACATAACTGTTCTAATGACGGACAAAGTCAAAGCTAACACACGAACGCGATCCGAGTTTGCTGTCAACGTTCACGTACTGTTCGTACCGTTCGTGTACTCGGCGTGTTGATCTCTAAAAAAACGCAATCGATCCAAAGATTGATTCTAAATCGCAGCTTTAGACTCTGCATGAAGGGAAGAAACAATAATGTTTATTTCTTATTTTTTTTTTAATTTTCCTTTTTATCTTACTTTTTTTCTTTCTTTTAAGAAACACTTTTCTCTTTTTCTCAATACTTTTTCCAAAAACGGGGGGAAAATCTGTCGAAAAATTGACAAAAAAACAGTAAATCATGCTATGGCCGGAATTTTTATAAAATTGAAAATTGTTTTTCTTTTTTTTTTTTTAATATAACTTTAAAAATGATGCAGCTAGAAATTTGAAACTTTTATGAACTACTAAAAATGGCCACATAAATATTTCTTAAAAGTTTCAAAAACATTTGATCAATTTTGATTTAAGTACATAATTTTAAAAATTTTAGGAATTTCTCGTTTTTTTTTTTAGTCATTATGCAATTAAATTTTTAATTTATGAATTAAGACTTGAACATTTAATATGATCTCACTCACACATATGTATAATTAACCTGAAAAAATCTCAAAAATCATACGTTATTTTTTTCTCTATAACCGCTTGAAGTTAGAATTTTGACGAAATTCGATAGTTTTACCTAAAATTGTATACTTAAAAATTAAAGCAAAGTAAAATAAAGTATAGACAAGAGAACCGAACATACTTCGCACCATGGGCGTTCTTTGCTCATCGGTTCAAATACTTTTAATGGGCGTGTTAAAAATGACGACTATTTTTCATTATATTTTTTGTTATAACGCCAATGTTGTTCATTAGCAAAAGTTCTTTTTTTTTTAGAAAGACGAAGGTAAAGTTAATACGTATTTTGGTTTTAGTACTTTACAGTCTTTAAATGTAATAAGATTTTTATCGGAAATTCGTAATTATGATTTTTTGCCATTCGACGAACACGAGCTGTAACATATCTTATGATTATTATGTATCAGCAATTAAAAAAAATTTAATTAATTTTAGGCATTTCATTTTGTGAGTAAACGATATACTTAACTCAAAATCTTGTAATTGTTAACGTATCATTGTAAGTAAAATAATTTTAATGACAATTATTTACTTGAAATGTTTATTAAAATTGTTTGGAATTTGGGGAATAATTAATGAAAAATTGTTTAATTTTTGCCACGTGTTTTCAGAGAAATTTTCAATCTTTGTTAAGAGAAATAAAATCTTAGGGGAACAAAAACCATAATTGTATTCAAAACAAATAAAATATTACGGTAAATGCTATTCAAACGTATATATTAACTAGTGATGAATAGGAGCTTGATAACTTTTTATGAGAAATCATGTAATAAGAATTACCAAATTTGAAAAAAATTACAAAAACTGCTTAAATACTGTTGGCTTTGTGATACACTTAGTGAAGTGAAGAAAAAAATATGGTACAATAAATTATCTTCAATGGAACAAAATCGTTTTGTAAATATGTTTTTTTAATATTAAATGAACATAATATTCTTAAAATATAACATATATAAAGAATAGATACTCATTGATTTCTTTCAAAAACTCACGCATATCGAAATTGAACTTAAGTTAAACACGATTTGAATATTATAAATACGTATTAATATTTAATATTGTGTAAGCATTAGCGAAATTATTGTAATTCAATTGTATATATATATATATATATATCAGTATTAGAAATGAATGATTACTCGAAGTTGAACGAAATGGACTGAATTCTTTTCTTCTCAAATTATTTCACTGATTACTTAATATAATATAAGCTCTTTTATTTTCCACGGGCATAACACTCTACAAAAAATTACTTACTAAGAATTAATAACAATTAACACGTGTCAGTCGTTGGCCCATCTTTACAAGAACTTAATATAAAATTACAAAAGACAGTGACATAATAGTTGAAAATATCATACTCCGCATTATGTTACCACTGGTGGTTAGAGATACTACTAAATAATTGAAAATAATTAAGATACTTCTAACAATACATAAAATATTACTAAATGGATGATCAATTCTTTTAATTCAAATCTTATTTGCAAAACTGGAACTGTTGAGGATCCAAAGCTGTGTATTGGTGAGGGCAAAAGTCTGCACAACATTTTTGCAATAATTGCTTTTCTATTTTCTTTCGTCTAAAGTGGGTTAATGGGGGTTAATTACCTCCCCTACTCACGTATTTCTCTACATTAGTTTCCCCGATTTAAAAAATTTTTTGTACCATTTTAAATTGTTAATTAGAAGTATCTATTTTATAAAAAACCAAAATGTATATTGATTATCTATAAAATTGTAAAAAAAAAATATACATTTAAATTAATTAAATTTTCATAAAAAAAACACTAAATATTTCAAAAAATAAAAAAAATTACCTTCTGATAGGTAACAATTAATAAATAAAATAATGTTTTGTACATACTAGTAAATAAAGCAAATTTACTGCATAAAGTAACTGTATATATTGTATTTTCAATATCTAAACAGATTGTCTAAATAAATATTTTTTAAATGGAAAAAATTTAAAAAATATGTAATTTTTTATAAATATTTTTAAACTGTTATTTATTTTTTCATTCCTATAAGTTTGTATTCAAGTTCTGTTTTATGGAATACATTTTAGAAAATATGCATTTATATACAAATATATATATATGAACAAAAAATCAATAATATAAAATTCTTAAGCAAATGAACGAAATATACAAAATGTGCAAAAAAAACCAGTTGGTTATGAAATAGATTTATCGACCTCTCTAAATAATTAAATAATTATTACCATCTAGAGCCAAATTCTGATTCAAAAAAATCGCTGGTTGAAACTTTTCCATCAGTGTTTCTATACAAAAACTTTTCAGAAAAATAAATAAAACTTATTTAAAAGAGATAAATAGCCAATAATATCTAGTATATAAAATGTATTTAAAAAAGATAAATATCATTGTAAAAACACTAACTTCTTGGTTTCACTCAGAATTTAAAATATACATTAATATGTTCAAACATTTTACGGTTTTAGTTCGAACCCTTCAATTTTCTCAATTAATAACACCGAACACGATTAAACGACACCACTGCTCACTCCCCTCCTCCTACTATCAATGATTGTACCACTACAATGTAAAGCGTCTTTGCCTATCATCAACGGAATTAGGATAAAAATGTGGGATAGCCAACACTATTTGTTTGTTTTAGCCCCTCTTCCTCCACTACACATACAATAATTTATGAAAACCCTGAGTGGCTTTGAATTGATATGGAGGCTAAGCCCTTCCTCCTTATCCATCTATGGTGCCCGCTCTAATGTATTGACCTCTAGTTAGTTCGTTCTGGAAAAATATCCAGGCGCCACCATTGTATTTCTTGGATATAAACATAAAAAAAAAAACACATCATTGTAAAAAAAAATATTTGTTATGTCAGAATCGAAAACGCTGACCGACAATTATTAAAATTTGTATCATCAAAAACAATCACTACCACGTATGTTATAATAATAGGTAATAATATACATGCTCTCATTTATAATTTTTATTTATTTCTTTTTGTTGCAGGTACGTATCCATTTAAGTTCAAGTTTTCGTGTTTCGATCAATCCACCCAAGTCGTCCAAGTCGGTTATGGTGTATTATAACGTTTTTACTCAAAAATATTTGATAAGTATGCGGGGAAAATACTATAGATAATTAAGAAGAATCGCCAATGATATATTAAAAAAAAAAAAAAAACAATATGTCTAATGCCAGTGGCGTAAGCAGGATTTTGCAAAATGGATGGGCTAGTAGTAAAAAGAAAATTTTCTAGAGTCATTTGCGGGGGCGAGTTAAGCAATTTGCCACCCCTATCATAAAAAAAAAGTATTTCCAAGAAAATTACTTTTTATAAAAGTATTGAACAATGAGATAACCTATTATTATACACAATCGTCTCCGTCATCGACATTTCCTAGGAAAAAATAAATTTCACTTTGCGAAAAATAAAATATGAAAACATCCCAAATAAACAATTTAAATACGTAATTAATTATCCGTAAGTGTTCGGATTTGTTTGGAAAATTTCTCCTGTCTATGTTATACCATAGTTAACAATGAGTGAAAATTTCATATTTCTAAATTTATTGTTTTTCGAGTGATGGCTAAATTACTAAAATCAATTTCATGAAAATTTCGTTCATGTAATATTTCACAGTTTTTACTCAATTTTTAGATAGTTTTTCCTTATTTTTAGAGAAACTATTGAGAATTCTAAAAAATTATCCTTGAAAAGAACCGCCGGGAGCGTATTTTCTATCTATAAAGTTACTATAATAAACTATTAGTATTAGAATACGAAAAATTACTTCCATAAATTGCAAATTAATATAAATAATTTTCAGTCATCACTGTAAAAGCACTAGTCAGAATATGAAACGAAGTGTCTTAACATGTGGAAACAAAATAAATAATGCTAAAACATTGTCTATTAACTTTTTAGTATCATTGTTCGGGATTTATTGCTGAAATAATGAAATTAATTTTTATTTGTCATATTCCGAGAGGTATTTTTAGAAAAAAATCAGGAAAATTTCGAAAATAACGTTTTTAAAATACGGTCTAAATGAGACAATCTATGATCTACAAAAGGATTAAAATATGAGACTTTATTGAACTATCCCTACACAAAAATTTTATCGAAAAATAATACAAAATGTACATGAAAATTAATTTAATTTAATTTTTGTCTTGCATAAAAATAAAATATAGTACAGAAAATGAGGAGGCTTCAGCCTCTTAGACCACCCCTTTTGCGTTCGCCACTGTATAATGCTGCATGTATAATACAAATACACAAAAATACAGTATAATATTTATAATAACAAAACTTAATACATATATTATATAAAAATATAAAAAAAAAAAATGTGTTAAGCTCGGGATGGGTCGTATAAAATGACGCGACCCTTAAAAAACGGCACCCGGATCTCCTCCACCCTTAGCCTTCTTCCTTAAATACGTCACTGCACAGTGTGTATCTGCACCAATAATCTAAATCGATTATAGACAGGAGATTTACAGAAAACGCAATAAAAACGAATTCGGAAAATAATACGCATCATTCGCACGTTTAATTGACAATTCGTTGGAAAACGTCATTTTCTTTCGCTCAATACGAATAATAATAATAATAATGATTTATCGTCTCGTATTTCCTTTTATTTTATTTATTTATTTATTTTTTTTACTTAAGTGAATACGAGCGAAAACGGTTTATCTTGACAGAAACTACATACCACTCGTCGTGAGCACTTGATTTTTAATTAAACTGCTCACTTTCGCGGAGCGAACGGGAAAAATACCACTAGAGAAAATATCAATTTAAATTCTTTTCTCAAAACCGTGCATTGCACTGAATTAAAACAACACGCGCAGTTCGCAATGTGATAGACCAGAGGTTTCCAAACTGAGGGTCGTGATTAAATTTTTTTTTGTTTTTTTTTTTTTTTTGGGGGGGGGAGGGGTGCGTTAAATTATTATATGTCCAATTTTTTTTATAATGTTAATTTATTTACCTATATAATATTTAATAATTTCTATGCATTTTTCTTAATAAATAAATAAATAATTATAGTTATAAAATCCTTTGATAAAAATTTAAATATGAAACACAGTCTATGATTCTGTACCCTTTTAGATTCTGTGTAGAGTGAAGAAGCCAGTTTTTTTACAATTATTTTTTCTTTTTTTACGTCTATAAATTTCGAGTGGTAAAATTTGTCTCAAGAAGGTACTTTTATTTTTCGAAAATCTCAATAGTTTATCGAGAAAAAATCACTCAACATTTTACAAAAACGTCTGGAGAACTTTCCTTTTTTCATTCAGACATTATCATAATGTATATATGTATTATTTTTATATGTAGAATTATAGAAAATCATACGGAAAACATTGATAATTGTTTTGGGTTGTCAAAATTTACAAAATGGGTCGTGCCATATAAAGCTTGGGAAACTCTGTGATAGAAGTTTAAGTTACCATCCGAGGTGTGCAGTTGTAGGGTGGGGGCAAAGCGTGAACCGTATTCATAACATACATTTCGCAGACAAATTATTACGTAGGTATCTACCATTTCCACTACTCTACCCTTACCATCCCCGGCTACTGAGCACGGTACAAACGTGATTTATTATTCTTTATTTTCTCGTAAAATAATAAAATAAAATTGCCAGGTTAAACACCACGCGTAAAAAATAACTAACACGCGTCACGCGTCACGTTCACGTCATTTGAATAATATTATTATTGTTATTATAAGGGCTCGGGGGAGAAGGCTATGCAATCAGTGGCGTATCTGAGACTTAAGTTTTCAAGGGACGGCGGGGGCGGAGGGAGTGAAAGTACATTTTTTATAAGTGAATAATTTCACGGCCAAAGTAGATGTTTTTGCAGCACACCTGTTAAATGTTTGATTCTGTTAAACATTCTATTTTTTCATGACAGGTAATAATAATTAATTATGTTTACTACTACTGAATACTGTTATGTCAGATTAATAAACCTGTACTAAAATATGTCTCCAACACACGTTTTATAAATTTTAATGACTTTTCCAATATAGGAATAAACATTTTATTTTAGATTCTGAATGAAGTGAAGAAGCTAGTGTTTTTACAATGATGTTTATTTATTTATTTTTTTCTTTTTTTTTTTTTTTTCTGTGTACAACTTTTCGTATAGAAACACTTGTCCAAAAGTTTCGATCAATAACTTTTTGAAACCGGATTTGCCTCTAGATTATACTTTAGAGA
>JAIPRM010013083.1:0-11671 GCA_025469315.1 Stegophylla sp. TES_Ste_2020 | reverse complement strand
GAAAAAAAATTTTGGACATTTTTTGAATTTTTTTTTTTTTCTTATATTATTAACTTCCTTCGTTCAGAATCGTTTTACTGAAGAAATGATTTATCGTTTCTTTAAAATTTAATAGGCCCGTCAAGAGGATACCACCCGTCGTGCGAAGTATGCCCGGCTTTTTTCATTTATCGTTATTTCATAAACTGCACATTGATAAATATTATTGACGGGTAATATTATCACTACGAAATCATTAGTTGGAACCCGTTCAGACTGTTCAGAGAGATACACACTTAAATTGATAGTACTTCAACAGGCGCAGATAAGGGGTGCGTGAAATGTTCACAGGGTGAATGCGAAAAAAAAAGAGAAGAAAAAGTAATGGTGGAAAAATATTATTTGATTTATTTCAAACTTTAGATCTTTGTCAACTTTTTTTGTTGCCTGATACTAAAATTATTACCTACCTACTGTTGTTAATAATTCTAGTAACAAGCTCATCAAATGATTTAAGGGAGGGGAAGGGGGTACGTGAATGAAAAAAGTTTGAGAAACGCTGATCCAGAGAACTGTACGATTTAAATTAAACTTTTAATTTTAAGACTTGTATAACAGTATTGTTTATAATTTTTACTGATGCCATTTTTTATTTTACATTATTAAAAGTAATATTTATAATAACAAAATTAACAACATTGAAATCGCGAAAAAAAATATAATGAAAAGTATTAATTATTGATTACGGAGACATTAACATTTTCAAACATTGTAACGAAATTATAACGAACTACAATAGAAAATTGATTTGCACCCAGTTGAAAAACAGCACTCAGTTTAGACACGTGAAAGATCTGGAATTTTATCACCGGAAATGGATTTACGTAACTATATAATGAATTATACATTATATACATTACATAAGCCAGTAAACAGTGTCGGTGATTCAAATTTCAAAAAATTTTAAAAACATTTTATTTTTCGTTAAGATTTAGATGTTAAATTAACAATTATTATGTCAATGTCAAAGTTGAGGTAGAATATCACATTTTTGAAAAAAGTTTATTTCGAGATTAATCAATAAAATATTTCACAAATTGAAGTGATGAATAACAAATATGTAAAAAACATGCATTATTCGTTTTTTATTTTAATTTTTGTTTTTATAATCTTATCCATATTTTGAATTTTGAAATCTGACAACTCTATTATAGGTTTGAGTCGAGTCCGCTTTTCGAAATAGTTATAATAATAATTTGTTTATGACGATGATCCCTCCTTCTCCCTCCCACTCCCTCCCTCCCCCCAATTGGAAAATGACGTGTACGCCACTGACGCCACTGATAGTCAGATACACTCGCGCGTCGTCATACATGGGCATGATATCATTATGTCGGTACCACGCGCGTACACAACATTATTACTGGAATCGGCACGTGAATCAGTAGGTTAGGAAGGTGCACGCGAGGGCGTAGGTATGCTGCAGCGATGTAATACATTGTAGTTTTTATCGTTACGAAATCGTTTATTTTTTCTCCCGTTTTTCGGCGCGACATTCAATCGTTCTCCTCCTTTTTTCCCCCGCGTTTGACCCTCGCGATCCGTTATGGCTCGCGTGTGTGCGTATTATTATGACGCGTGTCAGTATGGTACACACGACACGTGCACCGGATACACGTTGCTCGTAGGACGAAACTGCACGAGTCGTACATGCATAGTAATAAGATTAATAATAATACGTAAACAACGACGACGATATGCAGCCGGCGGCGCCATGCCAAAAATGACCTAGAGAAAGTGTCTCATAAAAAATGTATAGTAAATTAAGTTTCAATTTATACATAAATGAAACTTAATTAATCGAAACAAATGTCATTAAAATGACAAAAAAGTAACTAATTTAAATTTACAATTTTCTACTCAATTTCATCCGCATACGTCCGATGGCGATTTTTTTACGGGTGTCTCTGACCGTTATCTGTCGTCACTCATTTTAATCGATAAAATGGCAACTTAGACGTAAAAATTACTGTAGAAGTAATTCGTAGAGTACCACGCAGAATTTGGCGTGCATTGCACGTCACACAATGGTCCAAAAAATAAATTAAAATCGGCATTTTTTAAATAAATGTACCGTAGTGTCATTTGAATGATTTTGATAAAAAATTCAAACTTTTGACAAACCGGAAGTCTTAATAAACTGTAAAGTATTGAAAATGTTAAGTCTTTCTAAGTAAGTCATGTAAGTAGTCAAATCATATTTAAATTTTGTGCAAAAGACGTTTAATTAATTTCCAAATTGATATTTACGAATATCAATTATATTTACGAAATTATATTCATACTAATATATATACATCAAAGAACAAATAATACCATTTATTGTACATTGTTTTGCGCAGTTAATTTATGCTCCTAACTCTTTAGAATAAGACATTTAATATCAGATAAAAGAAAAAAAGATGCATATTTTTGTATTTTAAATATATGTGTTTGATTTTACATCAAACTGTTAATACCCAAAATCAAAGTTATATATTTTTAAACTGCCAGTTTAACCACGTAAATACACAAACGGACAAGTAAAAAAATGACATAAAAATTCAATGGATACATTTTTATTTACAGTTAAAAGAATTTCAAGTAAAGTCAAAAAGTTTTTCAAAAATAAACACTTTAATAAGCAAAAATATAGAATATTGAATATAAATGCTTTAATAATCGAATAAATTTAAGAAAATAATACCAAAATATTTGAGCCGACTAAGTGTATTTCCTACACTATAAAATGAAATAAATCAGTTTAAATAAAGAAAAAAAAATTAAAAACAATGAATCTGCTGGAAATTTTTCCACTCAGGGCTATATAGCCCTGGTTAGCCCTTGGGTTAATACGTTCTAAGATTTGGGTGTTGAATAATAAATATCATGTTGATGAAACAATTTATGATCTAAATTTAGTGCACATAAATTTCCAGAGATATGAGTCTCTTAAATTTAAAAGTCGGAGATACTGGTACACATAAAAAGGAGGTGACATTTGTAGCTTACTTGTTTTCTTCATTTAAATAACGAGCAATCTAGTATAGTGTCGATGGGGGACCAATACATAGTTTCTCAACAAAATTAATTTTGCGATATTTTTTTATTATGTCACAACTGTTTATATAACAATAGTACAAATTATAATTAAGTACCATAATGTCACAATGGAGATCACTATTATCATGAGTTAAATAATAATAATAATCATTTATCAGTAAAATTTGATTTTATAAACACATTTTAGTTTCTCTCCTGAACATTTCACTTTTTTGAGACAATAGTAAAACCACACTATGGAGGATCAAAGTTGTAGCGTTTAAGTCAAAATTAGAGTTTCGACGTTCATCGATAAGTTTGTAGAATGACATTTTTTTCGAGACAATGTCTTACAGCTTTCATTTAAATGCCGTATAACAAAGATATAACATACCTTCGATTTTTCTGTTTTAAAAATATTTATATTTTCCTAATATAATTGTATTTATAAAAAAAATGTATATAAGTTTATCTAGAAAATATTATCCTCGTAAATTTTACTGTGATTGATGAAACTTTTATTTAGTTAAAAGTCACATTTATTTGAATATCCGAACACAAAATAAAAGTATTCTTTACGAATATAAAATCTACATGGGTAATTAAGAAATATGATGATAGAATGATTAGAAATTCAAAAATTAATAATATAACAGTAAAAGTGCCCATAAATATATTTACATACACTTTTTTTTTATTGAGAAGCAGGGAATCCAGTATACGTTTTATTAGAATTTATTTTTTATTTGTATGAGTTGTATATATTGCTTATAATGTATGTTAAAAACAAAAAGCTTTTGCAAAAAAAAGCAAAAATTACTTTTGTCATACGATATGTAAACAGAAAAATGATCACGTCAGAAGCATAAAAAAGTAAACGATAAAATAATTTTGTGGATGCTACAAAAGATAAAAAATAAAATGAATATGATATGATATGAAAATAATTGCATATAAACTAAATAAAATGCATTCAAACAATTCACTGTTCCCGTTGTCGCGTTGACAAAACGCATAAGACTCTGTGAAATGGTACCTAGCAAAAAAAAAAAAAAGTCATTATTGAAAAATAAATAATCATCAAACTTCAAAAACATCAGTATTACAAATAATAATATCATGGGAAATTGATATTTCTGTCGAAGATAAAAATGATGTACCAGTATAAAATCCATAATATTAAAATTGAGACTTGCAACAAATTTAAATTTCAATACATATTTTTGGAATGTAGGAAAATATAATTTTTTTGTGGATACAAAAAAATTGTATTAAAAATACGCATTCGAATACGTTTTTCAGTAAATATTTGAAATATTTGGTATTCGAATATTAACAAGATTGGTAGAATATAATATCTAAATCACATACCTACAATTCCTTGCTCTTAAAATGATATTAATCTACTCAATAAAATATTGTATTGTTATATTATGTTGATATTCGTTCCTTTTTGTTTTTATATATCACTCTCAATATCCTTCGGATTTTCAAAATCAATTTTAATAGGATTTTGATAATTGATTTTCAAATTTATATTAACAAGATATTTTGATTTGATTAAGAAAAATTTTTTAATTTTTTTGATTTTTGAGGAAAGTCAGTTTTCAACAACTGATAAAATAATAGCTGATTTAGGAATATTATAGTTACTGCTTTGTTCTATTGTTATTTCTATACTTTCAAATTTAATTTACAGAGTAATAATGTATCTTACCTGCCTACCAACATAGTACCAACAAAGTAAAAAAAAATATTTATCTTATTTGAGCAGTGTTCTTTGTTATATATTTGTTATTTTACATTTCGTTTCATAAATAATTTACACAACATTTGACTAAATATTTAAATCTTTACAATTATATTATATGTACACATTTTTGTTTCATTATAATTATTTATAGTCTGTAAGCAACCATACCTACTGGTCAGTCCAGTTACATTCTAAAAATATTATGTACGACAACATATTATATAATACATTTTAATATTACATTAAAAGTGAGAAAATTTGATTTTATTTAGAAAATAATACAAATTAATCTAAAGATAACTAAATACAAGATATATTAAATTTGACTGATGGCTCAAAAAAATGATTTTATGAATAATTCAATTTTTTCATGTTTTGTAAAAACAATTTCCATGGTGAAAAATTTGGATTTTTGGATTAAGAAATCATAAATTTTAGAGATTTTAGTTTTGGATTTTCTCAAATCTTTTTTCAAGTTGAAGTATCTTAAAGTAATCACTTTTGTGATGAATTTGGATATAGATTTTAAACATAAATTGTTCAAAAATTTTGCTTATCTGTGGTTGTACTGTAAATTTTATCGCGATAGGAAATTATTATTTTTTTTTTTGTGTGTATTCTTTGTTATTAATAATATTATATATTATGCTAAAGTCCACTTGCATTCTCACGGTAACAAAGGGGATTCCGGATTAACTCTACAATGCAAAAATAATAACAAGGATTAATTTGCAAAAATGAAAAGTTATTACGGAAAAAAAATTGATTTTATATGATATTAGCATACATTATACATTAAAATTTTAATACATTATTTACTGTACAAAAAAAAAAAAAAAAGATAAAATGAATATGATTATGTATTAAGTTTTAGATTCTGAACGAAGTGAAGAAGCTAGTGTTTTTACAATGATGTCTTTTTTTCTTTTTTTTTTCTGTGTACAACTTTTCGTATAGAAATACTTTTCCAAAAGTTTCGATCAATAACTTTTTGAAACCCGATTCGCCTCTAGATTGTACTTTACAGAGGTAATTTTTTTAATTTCTCAATTCTTCAATGTTTTTTTTTGGAAAAAACTACCCAAAATTTGACAAAAACAACTCGAAAACCATCATTTTTTGATCAGAATTTTATGAAAATTTAAACATAGATAGAAAATCTTATAAAAAAGATTTTGGCGCAAGAAAATTTTGAGAATGTGAAAAAAAATTTTGGACATTTTTTTTTCTTATATTATTAACTTCCTTCGTTCAGAATCGTTTTAGTGAAGAAATGATTTATCGTTTCTTTAAAATTTAATACGCCTGTCAAGAGAATACCACCCGTCGTGCGAAGTACACCCATCGTGCGAAGTATGTCCGGCTTTTTTAATTTTGTGCATTCGATTCCATTAAAATAGAACGTAATTTAGTTGTTGAAAATTTTTTAATACTCTTAACGTCATCACAAAACATTAGGGCAGAATAAATTTACCCTAAAAAAAACCGTTTAATGATTATGCAATCATTTGTGCATTTCTTATGCATTTAAAAAACCCTGAAATAATCCCTAAAATTAATTTTTTAAATGATGAAATGAATAAAGATTAATTTAATAAATAGTATGTGAAATAATAAATACAATTGTCTGATTTAAATAAATTCTATGCCAAGACCAAATAAATAAAAACTTTTTTATGAATGAAACGGAAACTTTTACTTTTCATTGATCACCATGGTGGTGTGTGGGGGCTTTCATATGATATAACTGGCTGTCATTCCAATAAATATTTTAATAAAATATTTGAAGAACTCTTGATACAAGCCTCAAGGAGCAAATAAAATCGAAATACGTTTCAAAACGTAAAAAAAAACCTAAGTGTGCAATAAAAATTACAGATTTTAACTTGTCGTAATTCGAAACAAATTTGTTCTCAGCTGGTAATTTTAACGGTTGTGCAAAACAAATATGCTAATTATAGAGAAATCATCTTTCCCAGTCATCAGAAATGACGGTTATAATAATAATAATAAATAAATTATTATTATTATTGGTACTGCAATAATATTATCTCTCGACGAATGTTAAAAAACACATAAAACGGCTTTCGGACGAGCAAGACCACCACAACATTTGCAGAAAATCACGTACTCAGTTTGCGAGTAGGCGTTTAAAGTAGGTTTTTTTATATACCTTTACCTACACAATTAGCATATTATTATGTAATTTGGTACTTAAAAGTCTAAGCTTATAACAGATGAAACGCTCGGTAAGAATGCACAATAATATGTCATTTATTGACGAGCTTCTCTCAGTGAGACGGATTTTCTGCCCATAAAAATCCACATAATATTCTTTTTAATCGACATTCAGTTCGTGCTGTTCGTGGACGTTCATCACTCATAGGTGGCCTTTCTGAGTAGAGTGAAGAAGCTAGTGTTTTTATAATGATATTTATTTGTATTTACTTTTTTTTTCTATGAACACTTTTTATACAAAAATCTTTGTCCAAAAGTTTCGACCAGTCATTTTTGAAACAAAATTTTTCTTTAGATGGTACTTTAGAAAGTTGATTTTTAAAATTTCTTATTTATTTATTTTTTCCAAAATTTGGGAATAACTACTCAAAATTTGACTTAAAATTTAAATATAAGTAGAAAATATTATGAAAAAATATGATGAAAATAATCTTAATGAAAATTTAAATATAAATCTACAATAATATGAAAAATATTATGGTAAAATAAAATTTTTAAATGTGAACATTTTTTTTTATAACACTTTTTCTTATCAAACACTTTTTCCTGTTTTCAGTTAATTGTGAGGTATAAATCTGGCTGAGCAAAAAATAAATTTTTTTTAGAATTACAGTAAAGTTTATAATTTTTAAGTAAAATTTTCTTATATTAACTGAAAATCCTTTCCAAATTGTGTAATTGAAAAAATGATTTTTCATTTATTTCAAATTTAACACAGCCACCAAGTCCCACCCGAGGAGCTAAGAATACCCATAGTGATAAGTAAGTTCGGTTTTTAAATTATTTAAGATATTTACAATGTAATAATATAATGGTAAATCTTGTATTAACATAATATAATATATAAAACATATAACATATAATTTTAAAAATTATACTAATATATCGTTCCAGTTCATATTATATTAAAATAAGATACCTTTGTACAAAACCGTAGTTTTTGCACTTATAATTACTGATTAAAAGTGCTAAATATTTTGTATGATTTACAAAAATTAATATTACGCATTTTTTTAAACAGAAAATTACGAGGAAAAATAAATTGGTACTATCTGGGAAACGTATAAAGTTTATTTGCAATATGAATATTGAGTATTTTCATGTACAATATGTATGACAATACGTTGTTATAACTTATAAATAAATTAGGCATTCACCGAGTTTAAAGCAAATAGAGACAGTTTGATAATTAATACGACTCGTGACGGAAAATCATACAAAGATTATCAATAGGTACTAAAAACAGTTTTAAATGTAAGAGTATTGTTGCAATGACACAATGTTACTGAAAATGTTATGATATGATATTACATATTTAGTCAACAGGCTACTCCAAGATTTATTTCACTTAGATTTATTGTTTTCAAATTTACTAAATAGGTCAATAAGAAATATATCTTTTGTGCCCAGGGCTTTCGTAAGATACTGGTTGTACATAATGCAAGTATTTTTAAATCTTCCCCTCAAACAAATAATGGTTATAATAACTAATTAGTGTCGATTAATTTGAAACTCCCCTATTATGTGATTTACACAAGTCCCTTATTGCATAATAGCTATTTTTTTTTTTTAACTAATAATTAATTATATGAGTTGGTACTCATTTAATATTTTATATTATGTTATAACGTTTCACTTTGATTTTTATCGCACGTTTTGCGCGAATACATTAATTTAAAAAAAGTGGATTATGGTCAGAACGAAATAGATACTCGTTCGTGCTACGATTGTTGGCATCCCACGTAAAATTTATCGAAATATATATATGTAAAAAAGAACAAGTTTTTTACGTTTTGGATATAGACGAGTACACAAAAAATGCGTTTTGCCTGCGAATAACAAACACGTAACGTCGAGCTATAACATATATTTGTAAACTAGTGAAAAAATACTGATATAATTTCAATGTGAAACCAGTAAATTAAATTAGTGTTATAAAAATATCTTATGTTATGTAGTTTGTCAACACAAATAGTGGGTAGTGAGATTTTATCGATAAATGCTGATGTTATGTATCATAAATCGTAATAAACTGACTGATCTGCCCGGTGGCGCAGACGTTATTTCTAAACTAGAAAGGGTGATCTGTATCGCAAACAATTATCTTGGAAAGTGGGCTTTGCTCAAACTGACTATATTACCCAGTATTTATACATTATTATAATGGTTAAACTATGACTTTTTATTTGTTTTCGTAGGAATTCATTACAAGAAAACATTTTAGCTATAATATGGTAAATTATAAAATATAATTTTCTTTTCGTTTAGGACGATTTATAATTTATTTATTTATCTGTGCTGCTTGGTTAACTTATTGTTAATAAACAATATATACCAAAAGACACTGATTAAAAACTTTGTTAACCCCAGGGCTAAACTATTAGAAAATAACCCAGAAATATTATCCGGTTATATACACTTATTAGCATATTTACGGGATTATATGGGTGATACATTTCATAAAGCCATGTTTAACATACTGTATATTTGAAAATTCTATCTTTTCTATGACTTAAAGTAGTTGTTTTTTTTTTTTTTAATTTTATCTTGAATAGTTTTTACCAGTGTAAGAAAAACTACCATACATTTATGTGTAAAATATGCTTGATTGACTAGATTTCCATGAAATCGAATTTAGTCATTTCATCCTAACTCCAAAATAATGCAGTGATAGAAAAATTAAATTTTCACCAACACTAATTATATAACGTGCTTTCAACTACCACTAAATATTGCAGTTGGGTGATGTTGCATTGAAATTACTTTTTCATTGGGCCTATGGGGTACTGAAATAAACTTTTTTTGATTATTTTAAAATGTTTAATCCTTTCGTCAACTTTAATTTTTTTTTCAACATATTCCGGTAAATTGTTTTGTTTAAAATAATTTCTGCAAAAAAAGTTTTTTTTTTCTATTATCAAAATTGACCAAGTTAAAGTAAGCCAAAATTTCATCTAATAAATTGTTCGTCGTTTTCCCCGTTATGTTACTGAAAATAAATAAAATTCCACTACAAAAATAATTCAAATTATTATCATAATGCAGTTATCTCAGCATTAACTATCAACCAATTTAGATAATTTGTTTGAAAACTTCAATCTTTGTATACATGTTATTACAATTTCAAACTAGAAACCATATTTTGGTACACATTTATGTACAAATTATTTTCATATTCTAAAAAGTTTTCGATCGAAGACGTATTAAATAACTGAATCACATTTATACAGTTCGACTAGGTACATAAAAATAAAAATATTCTCTTCGAATACGCTCTATAACCACAGGGAAGTACCTATATATGCAGTGATGTTAACACACGTTATTTGGAGAGCTTCAGACTGGGTGTATGAGACAATTTTTCTTAAAATGTATAAAGTTTATTATTGTTACACAAAAATGCATTTTTACTGGACTGGTTTTATACCCTACCAAAGGCGTAAAAAAGTGGAATATTAACTATTAACATATTTTGTTACATAAAACAATAATTTGTAATATACAGTTTTTTGGAAACTAAAAATTATTAAAAATCATGAGGTTAATGAAAATTGAAATGTTGAAAATCAAAGTTTTGAAAAAAAAAGTCTTTAGAAAATTGCATTGTTCAAATTTTCGAAAAAAAAAAAAATAATAAAAATAAAATTGAAACCAATTAAAATATAAGTTGTATGTGGTCCTTGTCCATGTGAGTCTTAAAAAATAACAAAACTGAATTTGATTATCTTCATTATTTTAATAGATATTGCATGAAAGATTTTCGTTGGATACTAGATTTTTAAAAATCGGTTGACATGACTCAATTGGTTATAATAAACTAATCATGATGGTCCATTGAATGTTAGTTTAAAATATTTCTACTGTAGCACTGTACATAGCGTTGCAAACGAACAACAGAAGTTATAGATTTAACAGACTGGTATTTTTTCATTACTTTATTCACAATGCTGAAAACCAATTCTGACTATTGTTTTAACAATATGATTTTAAATAGTTCATGAAACTTGTGTTATATTAGACCCTGATGAAAAGTAGGATAATTGCATACCGATGACAAAAAACATATGTAGAAATAAATAGACGGCCTGCAGTCAGGATAATATAGTATATTTGCGAAAGTAATTTAAAAAGTAATTAAATACGAATGGCTTTTTGCGGTCGAAAAATAATAAAAATTCGAACATAAGCTTTTTGTTGTAAATATATGCTATGTTTTTTGGTACGCCCAGAATGGAAACTTAATTATAAAACCCGTCGTCCGCTAAGAGGGTGAGAAGACCGAAATCCATAAAAATATTAAATCACTCTCGGCCCGAAACAATAGTTTGCGTATAACTACGTTTGAATAGATTGAGAAACGAATTGGCTTATAATTTTTATTTTATTGTTATTTATATATATATATATATTTATAATTTAGTAATTAACCGTTTTAAAATAGTTTTATAGTAGCCTAGATACTATATATTACTTTCGAAAAACTAATAGCCGTATAGTAACGATCGAATATTATGTTTCAAAATCTGACAAGCAAAAAAAAATAAATAAAAATATTTATCAGAGAAACAAATCATATTCACCGAATTTTTACAATATAATTATTTACAATTATATATGTTT
>JAIPRM010013082.1:0-11671 GCA_025469315.1 Stegophylla sp. TES_Ste_2020 | reverse complement strand
GAAATTCATAACAAATTAGTTTAACATTTTACGTATTTTGTATTTACCTATATGATTTTATTTTATCTTTATTGTTTTGAATAGACTTAATAGTATTTAAAGTCAATTATATTAATCATAGTGTGTAGAGGTGCATATTTTGGTTATTGAATTATACTTATTAAAAATAAATAATTACTTTTATTTTGTAATTTTTTAACCAAATTAAAACTTATTTTTAATGCGGATTAAAATTACAATAAATATTTCAAAACCCCCACCCCTTTCCCGGAATTAGGAAATTAGAAAAATTGACAGCATAATTAAACTTAACAAGCACAAAAAAAAAGTTAATATTTTTGGACCCCCCCCCCGAAATTTTTTTCTGTTTACGGCCTTGATTATATCACTCGACATAATAATTGATTATTAATATTTGTAAATAGGAATAATAGTTGTCGGCAGCATAAGCGTACTTATGAAAAAATATTTGGAGGAGCTAAAATATTTATTTATTGATTTAGCCCCCGTAAACTACATTAATCTTAAGCAATTTTCAAAAAACTCTGGAGGGGCTATGACTGGCTTTTGGGGGGGGGCCGCTCAGCCCCCCTAAATAAGTCTATGGCCGGCAGTGACATACGCAGAAGGGTGTTTTGGGTGTTCAAACACCACCCGAAATGTATGACTTTATTTTCTTATTAAATCTTATACCTAATACCTTATTATATTTTGTAATATACATTAGTAGTCAGATATAACATTACAAAATATCTGTATAGCACTGGCTAAAGCATAATAAATATTTTATACCGACAAATTCGAATTAAAAAAAAAAAGACCTACTTCACACTTTGAGGTTTTCTTCGCTCCTCGCGTGGATACTCTTGTGGGTGTATTGAATTTTTAAAAAACATTTCATCAAAAAGACAATTCTGAGCAAGGATTCAGTTTATTCAAGACAATTTTACTTAAAAATTATAAAGTCTGTTGAAATAACATTAAAAAAAAGTATTTTTTACTCAGCCACTTTTATACTTTACTATTAATTGAAAAAAGTAAAAAAACATTTTTTTGATGAAAGAAAAAGTATTTAAAAATTTTCTCGTCTAAAAATATTTTTCATAGTATTGGCTACTTATATTAAAATTTTCATAAAGTTTCGACTGAAAAAAATATAGTTTCAGAGTTCAATTTTTCAAATTTTGAGAACTATTCCCCAAATTTTAAGAAAACTATTGAGAATTTCAAAAAATGACCTCTAAAAAATATCATTTGGAAGCAAATCGTGATTCAAAATATTGCTAGTCGAAACTTTTGAAGAAGTATTTTTGTACAAAAACGTGTACACAAAAAAATAGTAATAATAAAAATATTTTTTTTTTTTTAAAAAACATCAATATAAAAACATTAGTTTCTTCTCTACACTCAGTATCTAAAAAATATTCAAATAGAATTTATAAATGTAATTAATGTATATCCATTATAAATTGATGTACCTGAGTACAAACAAATTTTAAATTGTTTATAAGCACCTAAGCTACACATGAAAAACAATTATTGCGGCCTACAATTAAATGCTATCAATTAAATTGTAGTTATCTAAATCTAATAAAATTAGGTACAAATGAACTTCATAGATTATAAACGTATTTGTGTAACAAAACAGGCGAAAGAAAATTGAATGCATAGACATTATTAATAATTGTATGTAGAGAAACATAAAATTAAATTTTCTGGAATAATGAATAAAATTGTTAAAAAATAAATAGAACCAAAGACAAAGTTCTGTGGATTTTATTTTTATTATGCCTGTGTTTACTTTATAAGACAAAAGTGATATAAGTAAAACTAATTTCCTTGATAATAATCAATATTGTCATTTGTTTATTAAAATAAGAAAGTTATAATTATTAGTAACTTATTTTCAAATTTTCAAATCAACTCCCAAAACATTTTTCTGCGTACGTGCCTGATTGCCGGAAAATACTTGTTTATTCGGAATAATTGAAGTTCTAGGTTGTTCAAGTAAATGGAAGTCCGTTTTAAACAAAATAACCTATGAATGAGCCATAGTATATAATATTTAAACACCAAGTTTAATAAAAATAATTTGTATTTTATATCTAAGAAATACAAAGATTATAAATTAGTATATACAAGATGATATATGCTAGAAAATACAGAATAACTACCTAGTGGGACAAGTTTCATTTTACAATCATGGTTTATCATCAGGCGAATACCTCATTATGTCCAATAATTTTAAGTAGGTGGGTACTTATATTAAGAGCAAAATGGGAAATAACATTTTAGTCAATGAAGGTTTTAAGTAGGTACCATTTTGAAAAAATAGATTGCATAAAAAAATATGGAGATATGTGAATTGAAAAAAAAAATGCCGTGGTAGTTTAAATATAATGTTGAAATTTCAAAAATATCTGTACATAAGCATGTTCCCGATAATGCACTGGTAGATATGATATGAAAATGGCAATAAAAGCGATGAAAATAAATACAAATTATAATTATAATTCATTGCATGTAATCATGAGAACACTTGTTTCCCAAGTATTATATTTTAATATTTTAAATATAATAATAACACTATATAATAATTTCCAATCTTTATATATATACCTATATCAATTTGATTTAATTAAAACATATATTATTATACATTTCCAATATTTTGCTATTAATCGTCGCACTATGAATACACATGATCAATTGTCCTCTATCAATTGACACATATCCACTTAGTATAGTTAGTACTGAATAGGAAATGACATTTGAGGCACATGACCATCTAATTTATGACCCTATTTTTTTATATTTATGAAGTCAATCCATTTTTATGATAATACAAATAACAAGACTTATTAAAGGCTTTCTGGATAAAGCAAAGTCTGGACTTAAGGGGTTACACTATTCTTAGTGCTTTGTCCCAAAACTTCAAAGTGTAATAATTATAATACAATACACATAAGGATATAAGGACATAGTATACAAAGACAATAATATTTATATAAAATATGATAACAAATACAAAATAATGATTATTCTATTTAATAAGCAATAATTTAAAATTTGATTATGATTAAGTGCAATAGTTACAAAGTTTTTAGGTAATTGTAGATTCTAATAAAAATTTCAATTAAAAAAAAATTCTTATAGCATAGAAAAAGTGCATATAAAACATGTCATAATCATACAAAAATAAAAATGTATTGTTAAATATTTTTAACTTGGTTATGAATGTTATGATATAATACTTATTGTTTTCTAAATCAGTTTATCCATACTATCTTGGATACATAGAACAATATTAAAACTTTATCTAAAAATTTAAATTTAAGTGCTCAATAATAATAACTCATAATGTGTATTAAAAAAAGTAATAAATTTAATACCAAGAAAAGGATTAAAAAGTAAATGTTTTATAATACTTTTAGTGTAGTAAGATAAATAAGCAATATTAATATACGATAATGTGTTATAAATTTATGAATTAAAAAATAGTACTTAAATGAAAAACATTGGAAAGTTAACAGAGAAGAAGGCTTCCAATTTATTCTGAATCTGCTCCTCATCTAAACGGTTAAGATTAATTATCTTACTGAAAAATAAAATAAAATTAATAATATTAACCAGTTATTTTTAATACCATTGTATAGCAGAATAAATTTAAACAAACTTCTCAATATAAACACGTGCTCTAAATGCAGCCAAATGAGCATAATATGTGGGTGCTGGATAAGATACAGAACGAGTACAACGGACGAATACAAAACAAAGGTAAAACGTTAGTTCCTCAAGCTGATCTTCAGTTAAATCGTTGTCGTCCCAAATAAGATGATACTTAGTTGGTCTAGATGTGCCCTTTACAAATTCACATTTTATTATAAAGATTATTAATAAATAATGGCTAAAATGTAATAAAGTTAAAATAGCTTACTTGAATACTAGCATGGCTACATAAATAAAAATCAAGTTCGGTTGGATGAGTAATTTGAGTATCAATGACTGTACCACAGGGAACATTGCGAAGCCTGCCATCCATGTCCACATTATGTTTAGGGAACATTCTGGTGTGGTGTCTTTTTTTTACAACCAAAAATGTCACAGAAGGTTTGTATGCAATATTTAACCGTAAGCATGCACGCCGTATAGAAATCAATTCGTGTTCCAATAGCTGTAAAAATTGTCCTTCACTTACACCATCCCTGAAATAATATATTTTTCTCGGGATAGTTTTAGTCTTTTCTTTGAATTTAAGCAGTTGTTTGTGAATAATGTCCTCTAGATCTTTAATAATTTCCACGTTAGGGGATTGTAAACGCCATTCCATATTGTACTGACTACCATAAATATCATGACTTGCAACTACCTAAAATATGAATTATTATCATTAACAGGAGCACTTATAACAAAAAAAACCTAACAGTGCACAGATTTATTCATTTGGAAGGGTTTGTGATAAAAAGTTGTCCTCACAAATTATTTAAATTTATCATTTTTTTATTTTTCTACCTCTATTTAAAATTAATGCAAAATAAATATCTTAATAATTTTATGAGGATTATGACCCTAAAATAATTACATGGATTAAGCTAACTTTTCATGAGTCATTAGTTTTTTTTTATAAAAATATGATTCTATAGCATTGTACCATTCTTACTTTACATAAATTACAATCATATTATATACACTAATTTATTTCACTATACTAACGTGGTTAAGTATATCATGTTAATTAGTTGTTTCTTTTTCTTGACAAAAGAACTTTAGCTAAATCTAATAATATCTATTTCTCTTAGATGATTTAATTTTTTTTTTCTTTTTTATGTTATTTAATATTTGATTCAAATAGTCAATATCTTAAAATGCATTTAGATGAGAGCAAGAACTCAAATGAAATGAGATTTGTATTAACATTATACTTTGCCTCATGTACTCAGCTGATGTAACCGGTATATAAAACCTGATTAGTCCCCCTTTTTTTCTTCAACATTATATTATAATAAAAATATTTTAATAATTTAAATTTTCAACCTAATATTAGAGAAGGTAATCAGAGAAACAAATTGTAACAATGGAATAATATTGGGAAACTCGAACATAAATATCTTGGCTTATGCGGACCACATAGCAATATTAGGAGATACTGAAGAAACAGTAAAACAAGTATGCAAGAAACTCATCATGATGGCTAGTAAAGTCGGACTGGAGATAAATGACGAAAAAACAGAGTACATAATATTAAGTCGCCAGGACAGAGAATATCAAAAAGGACAATTTATGAATGTTGAAGGACATGTATTCAAAAGAGTCACCCATTTCAAGTACTTGGGGTACTTACTAACACAAGTACTAACACAAGATAATAATCTGAAAATGGAAGTCAGTGATAGGATACAAAAAGGCAACAAAAGTTTTTTTGGTCTTGGAAAAGTACTGAGTTCAAGAACATTATCGACAAAGCTGAAAATGCAAATGTATATCACACTGATACGACCCATAGTACTATATGCTGCGAAAACATGGCCACTTAGGAAAACAGAAGAAACTAGATTAAAAGTATTCGAAAGGAGAATTCAACGGAAAATCTACGGCCCATGCGTCGACACAAACACAGGTGAATGGCGTAAACGTCATAATAAAGAACTCGAGGAACTGTTCCAGAGACCAAATATCGTGAATGAAATTAAGAAAAGGAGATTGACCTGGGCAGGACATGCATGGCAGAGAGTGGGATCCATTGTCAGAACAACAATCGAAGAGGACCCGGTCGGTAAGAGACCCCTAGGAAGACCATGCTTACATTGGGAAGATTGTGTAAAAAGAGACGCGGGAAGCATCAAGCCAGAGATACCATGAAGAGTAGCGGCAGAAGATAGAGATAGATGGAGAGAAATTTGTTTGGCAGTATGGTCTCAATGACCGAAAACCAAAAAAAAATGTTGTACAAATACTGGTATATAATTCACTATAAATAAATCTAATAAATTTAAAAACACATATAAATATTTGTAAAATACAATTTGTATTTTAGAACCATCATAAGGATACACAAGAACAGATTACCTTAAATTTAATAAACATAGGTTACTATGTTAACACCTCCTACAAATTTTATTATTCATTGTATGTGTTTTGTATACATTTATTGTAATGAAGAATATACATTCATATACTACACAGTATACACAATATATATCGGTGGTGACAATTTAAAAGGTCCTATGCAAAATTTTTCAAGAATGCCAAAAAACAAATTAAAAGTTTTTTGATTTTATAATTTATACAACCCTTTAACAATTAATTTAATTGATCATTTATATCAATTAAAAATTTAGTGCAATGGGTAATTTGGCAGTTATATCCAATTTAAATTTTTACTATTTTGACTTACCTAATTGTAATTTTGGTATTCTGATTGATTGGCATAAGTACTTTAAGTCCCTTAGGCTATTCCAGCGGCTATTATGTCAAAATTAAAAGTGTAATTATTGTAAACACTTCTACAATGTATATAACGCTTAATATACTCATTTAGGTGCTTATATTCAAATATGAAATTATGTTTATTATAGTCATAAATAATTGTATCGATAAATGGGAAAGAGCCATCAAAAGAAAATGTGTTGCCTATTCCCTAATAATAAAAACCTAATTTCATAAAAAAAAAATAGCTCAGTAGGCCCTTTTGGATTATCACACTACCATATGGTAGTGGTCTAAATGTTACCTGTCTACTATCTTGTTATAAGAATGTCAATTATAGGTTATGAAGATATTATTCAAAAATTATTATGGATAATGAGAACTAAAGAATATCACCATTTTTCCCTAAGCTACCAAATAGTTTGTACAATGAAAAAAATTCTTAAGTAAATTATATATTAAATATTCGTTTTCAAATAATCAAACTTAAACATTTCAAAGTTTCTACATTATCTTTTAGATGCAGTTTTCACAACAAAATTAAATGTGTTCACAAAGTTAATGATTCTTAATACCTTATCTATTTTTATCTACAGAATTATATTTACCATTAAAATACCGTAAAATTAAGCTTCTTAAATTTTACTGGGGTTGAAAATGTGTTAGAACGATTTTGGCAGTATGCTATAGTGAACCACAATTAAATATACTTACAGCAGCTACTGATGGAATTCTGATTTGATCTGGTGATGGATGAGTTACATCAGCTCCAAAAATAATTGCTCCGTTCATACTTGGTGGGCTAAGTCAAAAATAGTTTAAGATAATAATAAAATAAGAGAATTACATAAATTTCCATTAATATGAGCAATAATTATATTAAAAAAACCGCTAAATGCAGAATGTATAATTTTGTTAATTCTTTGAATTGGCTCAAAAAAATAAACTTAAATTTCAAATAAATATAAATTACAGCTAATGTAGTCCTCACATACAGTAAGATAAGATAGATAATAATAATTAAGCATATCAATATTTACTTTCAACCTTGGTTAGAAAACACAGAAAAATTAATGAATTGGGCATGGATGTTATTATCCATTTCAAAAATAATAATACTTAAACCAAGAAAATTTCAACAATACCTAATCGTAGTCAAATTTTGTATATAATGTAAACAGATAATATATTATATTATATTAATTATTATAATATAATAAACAAATAATTTATTAATAATACTCTGTATAAAAATAATCATTATTGTGTAGTAACTGGAGCTCAGATCGACTCAGAATCATTTTATTAATGTATTGCTTCCTTAAAATGCAATACATCCACCAAAAGTATCACATCCGAAAAGAAAATAATATTTATAATGCGATATACGTCCGACTATTTTAATCATTATATACTAGGAATTTAGCCCAACACTACTTTCTCTTATTGTTTATATGTAATTAAAAGAATAATTAGGGTATTACCTGCTTTTAAGGGCCAAAGTATGATTGATTCCATTTAGTTTTGAATTTATCTTTAACAAAATATTATTTGATATTCCTTTATGCATATTACACATAGTCTTGTATCTAATACATTGTGTAAGAATACCAACTTTCAATTCTGATGCTTGTTTAACAGCAGCTATAACAATATAAAATTGAATATTAGGAAATACAAATAATTAAGTTATTATTCATTCTTAATAAAATAACCTCAATTGGTTTTAAATAAATAATTTTACATTCAATTTTAAAATTTTACAATATATAATTTTATAAGTATTTAATATTACAAAAAGGTAATATTACATGAGCACTGAAAATTGTATGTGTAAACTCTATAAAATGTAAATTTGCACGATGTTTACTATGACTATAGACTAAAATTTGTTGAACATGAATAAATTCTTAACTGTTTTATACGTTTTGATTGCATAAAAATATCTTAAATATTAAAATTATTTGAGTTACTAATTTATCTTCAATACAACTAGATTTTTCTTATGATATTTTTGTATGGGGCTCTATATACTAATGTTTTATCTGCTCCCATTTATTGAATAACTTAAATCATATTTTATTAAAATTTGATTATTCTAATTTAATTTATTTAAAGAAAAAACATTATTAATTTATTTTATTTTGAATTTAAGGTTAGAACTATTATTCAAATCTGTGAATACCAGATTATATTGCTTTAGGTCAATTATGTATATATTATGCATATGGTATACGTATGTCGTCAGCAAATTGCGAAATCAGGAAAACGGCAAATGGACAAGTTTCAATTAATATTATCCATTTTCCTAATAATTTAGGCAAATGGACAAATTATTATCCGTACATATAATATAATTTTCGAAATTTTCAAAATGCTGTGCTCAACTCAAAATTGATCAAATCTTTTTGAAATTTTTATGAAATGTTCTTGTGACCATTTTTAGTATTTAGTGAAAGTGTCCAAGCCCCTAACGGCATTATTTTAGAAGTTATGTTAAAAAAAAAATTTTCAATTTTACGGAAATTCCGGTGATGTAATTTTTTTTTTTTTGTCAATTTTTTGACAGTTTTTTTACGTTTTTGAAAGAAGTATTGAGAAATTTGAAAAATTACCTCTTAAAAGTACCATCAGGGTTCGATTTTAAATCTATAATGTGACTGATCAAAACTTTTGGACAAGTGTTTCTAAACGAAAAAGTGTTTACAGAAGAAAAAAATTAATTAATTAAAAAAAAAAAGAAAAAAACATCATTGTAAAAACATAAGCTTCTTTTCTTTACTACGTTCAGAATCTAAAATAATTGTAATTAAATTGCGCTATTTAATTATCCTAATTCTGAAATACAATGTCCAATTAAAAGAATTTAATTATTTTATAAATATGATATTAATTTAGCTTTTTTTGATAATTTCATTAACTATAAAGTGTATTAATAATATTTTCTCTTGTATTTAATTTATTGTTATTATTATTACAATTATCACTTTTTTTTTTTTGCCATATTGTATTTTGATGTTGTATAATGCTTCTTTATAACTGACTTTTAATATGAACTCAGCTCATCTGTATTTAAGTCTAAAGATTGTTAATATATTTTGTTTGGTGTGTTAAAAATTTAAAAAATGGAAAGATTAATTTATTATGTAATTAAAACAATATAATAATTTCTTTATCAATTACCATAAACACCTACAGGAAAATCCGGAATTATCACAAAAATTAAATCAACTTGATTTTTTAGTTTTTCAAAATAATTAGTGGCCACCCATTCTGATATTGCACTTGGACGCATATGTTTTGGTATTGCCACATTTATTGTAGGAATCATTGGCTGTATAGCAACATTTAAGTCTTTTCCACTTTCGATCAACATTTTTTCAAACTCTCTAAAATAAAATAAAATTATTGATTAAAGTAATATTGCTATTTATATTATGAAAATAAAAGTAATTATTTAACTTTATAAATGACATATAAGTACGTGGTTCCAAATTCAATACTACCCATCTCTTAAGATTTACAGCTTTAGAAAATTTCTCTGCTTTCCAAACACCACCTTTTGGTATAGTTTCCTAAAAAATATAAATAAATTACATATATTTAAGTAGTAAAAGAAAACATCATGCTAGAGTGTTTTATCACTGATGTACCAGTAATATAACTTATTAGGAAAATAAATTATATTTAAATTTATATTTTGATTTTTGTTCAATGACATTAGATATTAATACTCCTTGAACTTAGCACAGAAGAAAAAAGACATCTTCAAAATAAACTCATTTACATTTAACTGAATTAAGTAAATATCTTAATAGCGTATTTATATTTTATTGATTTTTAAGATTAATACACTTTAAATTATGAATTAACAATTATTAATTCGTTAAGAAATATTAAACTTGCTAAAAATGCATTAATTTTTTTTTTATTTTTATACTATTTCCAGAATTAAATAAAAGTAATGATTATTTTATTCAATGATTGGATAAAAAAGCTCAACTAAATTCTCTAAATTCTTTTATTTTTGTTCATAGAATGAGTTCCAAAATAATTAATATTAGAACAAATCAATTTTTAACCTTATAAACAGCAGAACCTATTATTTACTTACATAAAATTGGTATTGATTAAAATTCATGATTTAATTTTGAATTCCCTGACTAAAGAACCCAACCCATAAAATATATAACAAAGTAATATATAATATATTATATAACAGAGGTAGCCAACTTGCGGCTCGTTTTTAGTAGCATGCAGCTATTGTTATATTTTACATAAACCAAATCATTACTAGTTTTATGTTATAAAAGTACAAATAGAGTTAAATTATATAAAATTATAAAATGTATTTATAAATACTATGGATTTTAAAATTATTGAATTTATCCACATGGCTCACAAATATATTCATTTTAGCCAGCTCTGACATTTCCAGGTTTTCCTTATCTAAATAATTTCTATAATAAATCATATAACCCTAAATTTATCAACTCAACAAATAAATATTATTAAAAATAAAAAAAAGAATTTAATGTCAATCAATGTTACATTTAATATTATATTAGAGTATAATTAAAAAAAATTTGTTTATCAAAAACATTAGATCAAATGTTAAAATTTGATTAATAGAATTTTATAATATTTTATTAACATGATCTTTTCATTTAACTTCAAGTAAACCAGAATGATTAGCATCCTTAAACTAGATAGTGATGCTAAAAACTATAGACAAATGATCTTAGTGTGTGCAAAAAACTATTTGAGACATATTTATAATCATATGTTAGTCTTCAAACGGGTATAAAAAAAAAAGTTGACTAACGATTTTTGAGATTTTTTCAGATCAATTAGACACATATGTCAGTGAGATCATATTAAAATTTCAAGTCCTAATATCAAAAATCAAAAATTTTATTGCATAAAAACTAACAAAAAGTGAGATATTTCCGAAATTTTCAAATTGCCGTACTTAACTCGAAATTGATCAAATCTTTTTGAAATTTTTATGACATATTTTCGTATATGTTTTTAGTGGTTGGTGAAAATTTCAAGTCTCTAGCTGCATTATTTTAGATGTTATGGTAAAAATAAATTTTCTATTTTACGAAAATGCCTGTAACTGCAAATTTTGCCGTTTTTCGTTAATTTTTCGACATATTTTCACCGCGCTTGGAAAAAGTATTGAGAAATTGGAAAAATGACCTCTTTAAAGTACCATCTGGGTATGATTCCGGTTCTTTAG
>JAIPRM010013080.1:0-11674 GCA_025469315.1 Stegophylla sp. TES_Ste_2020 | reverse complement strand
TTTTTTGATCCGAATTTTATGAAAATTTAAACATAGATAGAAAATCCTATAAAAAAGATTTTGGCGCAAGAAAATTTTGAAAATGTGAAAAAAAATTTTGGACATTTTTTGAAAATTTTTTTTTTTTGTATTAACTTCCTTCGTTGAGAATCGTTTTACTGAAGAAATGATTTATCGTTTCTTTAAAATTTAATACGCCCGTCAAGAGAATACCACTTGTCGTGCGAAGTACACCCATCGTGCGAAGTATGTCCGGCTTTTTTTTTTCAAAATGTGCTATAAGGTTCGACCATTTGACAAAAATGAATAGGAGTAAGTACATTATATATTTTGAACTCATGATTTTTTTCTTTTTAAACCAAACTACCAATTTCCGAATATCAACTGGCCGTACTCCAATATATTTGAGTGAAATTATGATAAATTTCCAATTAATAATATTAATAATTAAAAATGTTATTAGATGAAACTTAACAAAACACAAGGTTATTCCGAAATGCTATATTTTTAGTCACATTTTCTCGGACAAAAACTCCTTCTCTACTACTACGTTATTGTCAATAATGTGTGAAAATTTTGAGTTTCTAGTCTCTAAAATAAATTTAATATGTTACGTAATAGGAACAGAAATCTATATGTAATCTTGGAAAAAAAAAATCAATTCAAGTTTCTAGTCCTTTTATAGTTTTGGAATTATATCAAAATTAATAAAATTAACTTTATGAAAATATTGTTCTCGGCCAATTTTTGTGATTTTTATCAATTTTTCGATGGGTTTTTCTCGTTTTTAGAAAAAGTATTGAGTAAATTGAAAAAGTAAAATAATGTTCGTTTACTCGTATTCACATACTTACATAATTTGAAATATTAACCATACATTTTTTGTAATAATTTAATGAATAATTACAATATTTTTTATAGGTATAAAAATTATTCGACACAAATTGCAATGGGCAAAAAATTCTTTATTTTATTCATTTTCGTCATTTGACAAGCAAAAAACAAAACAAAAAAAAAACCACATTTGATTATTGTTGAGGGGCGCCGCCCAAAATCGAAATAATGTCCAAAATGGGCCGTACCATAAAAAGTTTTTTGGAACCTCTGATAAATAACATCAGAAAAAAGCGTTTCTATTAGAAAAACATTTTTTTTTTTTTTTTTGCTCTGATTAAACATTGTTACGGATAAGAATTTTTATTTCTTAAATTTTAAAAATTCCAATCAAAATATTATAAAAACCTTGAATTTTCCTGACGATTTCCCTGACGATTATTAAATTCCCTGACATTTCCACAGGTTTTTCAGACTTGTGGCGACCATGCACGCGGTGGCGTATTTAGATTTTTGGCGCCCGTAGGCTAAGTTATTCTGATGCAACCCCGCCCCCTCCCCTCCCTCGCCAGAGCAACTAAGGAGCTATAATTGGTCACAACCTTTTTTTTTTAAAAATGTTGTATACACATTTTTCAAACTTGATATTAAATCTTCGATGTAGACATTGTTACGTTAAAAATTGATAAACAAGTTATTATCATTGTCAGATAAGTTGGCATTTTGAACAATGTTCGAGAATTATTGATGTTTACCCCTCTTCTTTATTTACGAGTACAATAAATTTAGTTTTTTTATACAATAATAATTAAGATGTATCACAATGTAAATTTCCAATCAAATTAATTTTAAAAATATTCATAAAAATAAAATACCATATTTTTTTTCTTCATATTTAGTGTTTACGTTTAAATATGTATATTTTTGACTTTTTAAGGAATACTTTCAATTTGTGTTGTGCATGTTTTGCTAATCTCACTTCTTATAACGTCTCTACCTAAACTTAACCCAAGTCCTAAATATTATAAATTATTATAAATATTCAACTAGTTTCGAATTTCAATAGAAATCGAAATGTATAACACAATAATATTACTGTCAAGGTATATTCTCATGCTCTTGTAACTTTTTACAAAATGCGATTCCTATTTGTATATACATGAAAAATTTATCAAAATACATTTACCGAAAAACTCTTAATTCTTCAAAAAAATAAAAAAAAAGCCGCCCTAGGCCGAGATGAATTATTATTATTCCGCGTTTAAAACGCATCGAAAAACGCGTACGTGGACGGAAATATCGTTAAGGTTAAAAAACAAAAAAAATAAAAAAATTCCCAAAAACCTAATGCACCGTAAACGCGCGCGTCTTAAAGTGTACGCAAATGTACTATATACGGGCCGCCCTTTTGTACTTGGCATTTGGCGCGCGCGGGGCATAATCATTTATTTAGTCGCGCGGAAAAACGTTGAAATAAAAGTCGGGGGGGAGGGGGGAGGGGGGGTTGACTCGGCGCGCGCGGATAGTCGTATCGTAAATCGATTTTTCAAAAAGTCCCGTCTATCTGAGCGCGTCGAAGTGTCGGGAAAATAACGATTGTGGGCGGGGGTATTACGCCGGGTCGAATAATATGACGTTTCCTTTGCTCTGTACTTACATTTTTTTTTTTCCTCCGCATCCAGTTTTGGCCGTTTTCTCTCGCGCACTAACAACGAAAAACGCGCTATAACCACCCAGTATTGCATAGGTGCACACATAAAAATCTAAATATCCGGATGAAGACAACAACAAAAAAAGTGTGTACTTCGCGCGTCTGGTGGGATTCTCTTGCGCGGGTGTATTGAGAATTTCAAAGAAACGATAAATCATTTCTTCAATAAAACGATTCTGAACGAGGGAAGTTAGTAGTATAAAAAATAAATGAGACCAAAAAAAAAAAAATGTCCAAAATTTTTTTTTTACATTTCCAAAATTTTCTCGCGCCAAAATCTTTCCTATATTATTTTCTATCTATGTTTAAATTTTCATATGTAGTTCGGATCAAAAAAATGATGGTTTCCGAATCGTTTTTGTCAAAAAACAAAAATGACTTCTCTAAAGTACTATCTAGAGACAAATCCGGTTTCAAAAAGTTGCTGATCGAAAATTTTGGACAAGTATTTCCATACGAAATGTTGTACACCGAAAAAAAAAATAAACATCATATTCTTAAAATATTCTGGTGGACTTTCATGACTTTGTAATTAGTGTTAAATTAAACTCGTAAAATAAAACATTAAATTTGCAAATAGAAAAAAAAAAAAATCATTTTATTTTTGAATTTTTTATCCGTGAATATAATATTGTTCGATGAATTTTTTGTCTTTGGATTTTTTCACTTGGGTTTTTTACCCGTGGATTTTTCGTCTTTGGATTTTTCGACCGGTTACCGATGATAACAAATATAATATTATACAATATTGTTAGTGTGGATACGAATAATGTATATATTATGACGTATATTATGTAGATTAAAAGTATGTGAATAGGGAAATTAAAGATCCATTGTGCCATATAGTATTTCATCAGTAGAAAAACATCGACCCCTTAAGCAACTGTTAGCCTCAAATGTATTTTCGTATAGTTATTTTAATGAAAGCAAAGTCAGAATAATTTTAAACCGTTGGTAGTTAAACGTTTCCGAGTATTTTGTTAAATATGTTTATTTTTTATAAATATTAAAAATCAAATAGGTTTTATCTACTTTTTTTTTTTTTTCATTTTGTTCCGTGATAAACCGAAAAAATACAAATTATCACGAATCGATAAGAGGGGTGGGGTGGTGTTAGACTTTTGGAAGTCAAAAACGGCTTTGAGTAAAAAACGGATGGGAAACACTGTTCGCGTTGGAAGCTATGAAAGTCGCGCATTCCTAGTGACGAAATCGTCAATGTGTAGTTCTCGCGGAATTTTAAATAATTGTTTTCGAAAAATCTGACGACACGTTTTATGTTGCCACACTGTGCAATCGATTTTGTCGTCGAGTGACGCGCGCAATTTGTTTTTAGATACTCCGGTCGGAGAGAAAGAGAGAGAGTGTGTGAGAGAGAGAGAGAGAGAGAGAGAGAGAAACCGTATAATTTTGGCGATAAAACAATTCGTCCCGTAATAGAAAATGTTAATAACTTGTTTCTTTACCCCGCGCGCGCGTGTCGGACTGAACGTCAGTCGATCCGTTGTTGTTGAACGTTTTTCGAATTAAATTATGATAAACAGAAGATTACGCGGATTGCACGTGAAAAAGAACGGTCGTATCTCTTTTTTTTTTTTTTTTAATTCCGAGTGAAGTGAAGAACTTACTGTTGTCACTGATGTTTATTTCTTTCTTCTTTTCTCTGTCTCTCTCTCGTCTCTCTGTCTCTTTCGTTATGCAAATATTTTTTGCGTACACGTGCCCGACAGTAAAAATATGTTTACAACATAATAAATCATTCACGAGTGGTATTTTAAAGAGTTTTCAACTTTTCAAAATTTGTCCAAAAACGAAGAAAACTCAAATGAAAAATGAGAAGGCCGTTGTGACAAGAGAGCACTAGGATCTTAATAATATCTTCTCTAAGTCGTTATAAAAACTGATGGCAACACTCCACTCACCAATGGCGTCCTACCCGAAGAGCGAAGAATACCTATGGTGCAAAGAATGTCTCGCTTTTTATTTATTTATTTTTTTTATTTTCATCGGTGGCGACTGGCGAATCAAAAAAAAAAGAAAAATCCGTGTCAAAGAGAATGGTTTTTTTTCCCCCCCCCCCCCATTGCCTCTGAACTAGTGATACGAAAAGTGGACACTCGCGTGAATGGCTCTCGTCTATTGGTCGCGTTATATTACTTATCTACCTACACGTATTTGATCAGTGATGATCAACTTTTTTTTTGTTTTTTTGCTGAGGACCAAAAAACTTTATAAGTAGTCCAAGAATTTTAAAACTTAAATTTAACATTATTAGAATATATTATTTAATTTCGTTTTTTAGAACAAATGAAACTATATTTTTACTGGCCGATGACCGTACTACACGTCCTGTTTTTATTCAGGATTGTCATTTTTTATTTTTCCCCCTCTGTCCTGTTGTTCTGAGAAATTTCCCACAGGACACTCGTTGTCCTGTGTTTTTTTTTTTTTTCGCAAACCAATGTCATTATTTCTCGACAGAAATTTAAATAATAATTGGTGCGTGATGATAATAATAATAATAACTCCGATCGCTCGCGAACAAATCAACATTTTTATGATAATTTAACACAAATTTTTTCCATTGCTGTGTGTTGTAAAATATAATATGTGGAAAAACACCGGACATACTTCGCACGACGGGTGGGATTCTCTTGGCGGGCGTATTGGAATTTTAAAGAAACGATAAATCATTTATTCAATAAAACGATTCTGAATAATATGAAAAATAAATGAGAAAAAAAAATGTTAGAAAAATGTCCAAAATTTTTTTTCACATTTTCAAAATCTTTCTTATATGATTTTCTATCAATGTTTAAATTTTCATATAGTTCGGATCAAAAAATGATTGTTTTCCGAGTCGTTTTTGTCAAATTTTAAGTAGTTTTTTCCAAAAAAAAAAAAAATTGAAGAATTGAGAAATTCAAAAAATGACCTGTTTAAAGTACCATCTAGACTCTAGAGGCAAATCCGGTTTTAAAAAATTGCTGATCGAAACTTTTGGACAATTATTTCCATACGAAAAGTTGTACACAGAAAAAAAAATAAAAATAAACATCATTGTAAGAACACTAGCTTCTTCACTTCGTCCGGAATCTAAAATTGTCATAATAATAAAACGTCGATTAAAATATATCTTGTTTTCTCGTACACGAAACGAATTTCGACAAAACGGTTTATTGAACGGCCAACTTTTGTAAAATGTAAACAACTTAAATAAAATATACTATTTTCGAGCAGCCATTCGAGCAAATTCGGGGTCTCGTTTCGAGGGTAGCTTTTGAGACACGTTGAAAATAAATAATTTAGTTTCGTGTATTACGGAAAACTGTGTTTTCGCCGATCTAAACGGCGTATTATTTTTCCTGGGCGATCCGGTAGGGCGAACTGGGACTTTGTTGACGTTCATTGAAGCGGAATTTCGCGAATAAAGTGTTTATATTCCGTTTGAAGTATGATAATAATAATTGTTTGCACTAATTTACGCGACGCGGGCGAAATCGAGTCGCACGACGAAGTCGTGTTAAGTCGAATAATAATAATAATAATAATAATAATTGTTCGCCGAACGGTTTCGCCTCGCGGTTGATATATGCGTTTTCTTTCCCCCCCCCCCCGAAAAAAAAAACCGAATCGACGAAAATTCAATAAGGATATTAGATGATATTGTGCGCGGTCGGCGGCGAGAAAAAAAAACCCCCCACCATTTTCATATACACTTTTTCGCGTCTCGTGATGGTGGTGGGGGGGGGGTGTACACAAGAAGCACATTTATGAAATTCGGCGCGCGCGATGTTGGAAATCGTTTAAGAAGCGCGTTGAATAGTGTTTGGGGGAGCGTAAGGGGAGGGCGTATGGCTTTGAGCGCGCGCGATGAAAAACAAACTAAATTAAAGAATTACACCAAAATTCGTTCGGTATAATGGTACACATGACGCGTTTACGGGGAGGGGTTGAAAGGAAATCCGGGTTACTGACTTCGAGTCGTTCGGGGTAAATGAACGCGTCCGGTTAAACGTATTGATTTGGGTGTTCAAAAAAAAAAAAAAACGACACACTTCGCACCACGGGCACTCTTCACCACTCTTCGAGTAGAACGTTATACTTTTAGTGCGTATGTTTATTGATATTCCTAAAAGAGTTATATATTTTTATTCAGCCAGTTTTATATCCCACTACTATTAACTGAGAATAGGACAAAAAAACATATTTTGATGAGAAAGAAATTATTGATAAAAAATTACCACAAAAAATTATTGTCATCAAAATATTTTACATATTATTATTGTCTAACAACGTTTAAATTTTCATAAAGTTTGATTTTTTTTCTTTTTTTTTTTTAAGAAGCTTTATCGTTTATGTCAAATTTTAAGTAGTTTTTTCAAATTTTGGAAAACCTATTGAGAATTTCAAAAAAAGACCTCTTAAAAGTACCTTTTAAAAGATAATAGTGGTTTTTAAAGTTGTTTAGTGAAATTTTTGGACAAGTATTTCTATACGAATAAGTGTGTACAGGAAGAAAAAATAAACATCATTGTAAAAACATTGGTTTAATCCGCTTCACTCAAAATCTAAAAAAAAATGTGATCAATTATTTCTCATGTCTATTTTGTGCAATACCCACACAATTCTGAGTATAAACCAAGACAGCTTCATAGACTTTTTGATAATAAATTAATATGTGATATTAATAAAAGGCTCGTGTTAATACCATCATGTACCTAAGTTAATTTTAGAATATAAAACGTATTGATAATTTCAAAAATTAATCTCCCTTTAGCACCTCTTCTTGGGGTAAATTTTAATCCAAAATTTCGCTGGTAAAAACTTTTGAACGAGTATTTCCATACGAAAACTTGTACACGTGAATAAACCTTATATTGTAAAAACACTAGCTTCTTCATTCCATTATTAGATTCTTAAATGAAACAAAATAAGTACCACCTGCATTTATTAATTTATTAATTTTTGTGACTTTCAAAAATAGCTCAAGAATTTCGGTGCTCTTTTAGATTTTTATTGGATTTGTTAAACTTTTAGTGTAGTTAAATTTTGAGTATTTTTATATATATATGTAAAGTTTTCTAGAGCTACAAAATCCTAACTCTACTTATTACATTTATTATGTTGTTATTTTTTAATATTTGCTCTTTACTGCCATCGTTTATATAGTGACCTATCCCCCACCCACCGGTTTTTCATTTCAAACGATTTCTACTGCACATTTACACTACACTAGTAATAATATATCGTTAGGGGAGGTCCATGGCAGTTCATATGCGCGGTGCTGCAGGCGGACAACGTGAGATGCGATAACACAAATATATTATCATTATTATTATTATTATTATTATTTCACTATCCGTTCGCATGGCATTTGATGTACTACGTATAACCGTACGTTCTTGTCACTTCGCATATAACATTATAATACGTATTTATATGAAATGTATGACGTGTGTAACGTATAAATTTTCGCCGGCGCACACGGATTCATAATAATATTATACGCGTACGTACACGCCGACGCATTGCTCTTGCCGGGGGCAATAAATCATGATGCCCGGGGACCGTCGGGTTTTGCGCCGGGGCTTATCCGAATTCCTTAGATTTACGGTTACCCAGAGCTTTGTCTAACTCGTGTTATTAACCCCCATCCCCGAATGTTAATTACCATACCGAACTGTCGGTACGCTAAATCGTGATATATAGAGAGAAGAAATTACTACTGTAATACTTGCGAAACAACAAACCTAACCCGAGTCGGCTTGTACGTCCCAGGCGCGCATATTGGTTACAGCGGGACATTAATATGATCATAAGTCTAGGGCCGGGATTTTAAAGAGTTTTGCTCTTTTGTTTTTTTTTTTTTTTTTTTTTTTTTAACTCTGTGTAGTGTATCTAGATGATCTTTTAGCCAAAAATGTGTTTCAATAGCATCCAGTTCAATAGCGTTTTAGCAAACACAAATAATTAATTTTTATTTTCCATTTTTAACATTTGTATAATTACTAATCAGGTAATTTTTCAAAATCGTTTGATCATTTCCCAATATTTTTAATTATTTCTACTCGTTTTCCAAAATAACCTACGTAGTACGTAATGTATGCTCTCGAAGCACTATATTCTTAACTTATATTTGAATAATTTAAATACTACTCGTTCGAATTTTGATTTCAATACACTAAAATTCACTAAAAAATAACGTAAATTAAATTCAATATTGTTGAATTAGGGGGGTCGTCGTTTGAAAAAAAAAAAGGTTTGTTTCTCCACAGGATATCCTTAAAGTGACATGAAAAAAGTGAGTTATGGAAAGCATAGTTTTTATAGTTACTTGAACATTTCGAAAAAATTCCAAATATTCGCATTTTTACGACCAAAAAGGGGGAGAAAATACTTTGAAAAATCACCATGTATATTATGATTATTAATTAATAACATTTAGTCAGTAAGTCTTACATAGGAAGTGAATAATAATTTTTCCCGAGTTTAATTTATCTCGTTACGAAAATTGTGTTTTAATATATTTTATTTTACTCGGATCAAAGAGGTTATCTGTCGAGTTTAATTAATGCAATTATTAACTTTTTAATAAAATGCATTTATGTTAATAGTGTTTCTACATAAATGTAAATTTTTTTTACCGATAAAATTTGGCTCATTTGGAGTCGGCCTATATTCGATTTAAAACGGTACGAGTTCGAAAATATTAAAACGTCTCTATACATTTATGCTTTGGCATCAAAACCAAAATTATTAACTTTTACTAGGCATTAAATTCAAAAATTTGCATTTTTTTTTTTTTTTTATCACTGATTTATTATACTGATTTAATTGTTCACAATTTCGTGTTCATTACTTTGGCATTTGTATATTTTGAAATATTCATTACATAAGTTTTCTCCCTAAAACTATTCGGTCTCTAATTAGGTTTCATCAATAACTATTGAGGTATAACTTTTAATTAAATTTTAATTTTTTTTAAAAAGTGTTTTCATTCGAATTGAAACGATAGCGCGAAAAATATTCAAACGCACTTGAATCGATTCCGGTGAAAAATTACAATTTCACTCATAGTACCCCAATTTGGGATCCAGACCCATTAGCGCAATTAGAGGGGGACTTGAGGGGGCTAAGCCCGCTCATAACTACTCATAGCCCTCCCCCTTCTAGAATTTTCGAGAATTACATAAGGTGAACGTCATTTGGGGGGGGGGCTAAATCAATCAAATAAACATAATATATAAGCCCAACCAAAAATATTTTCCAAGTTGCGCTTACGGCCAAACCCCATCGACAAACATGTTAGGAAAACGAAACGAAACGCTCGTTTAAAATTAAATTCAACGTACGCGTGGAATCTCGAGCGCGGTGCGCGTGTCGGGAATCCGCAACGGCGAATTTAACGAGTGCAAAACAATCAATGCGGGGGCGAAAATGTAATCGAGTTCGGAAATATAATTATTATTTATGAAAGCGCGCGTATCGTATTGCAAGTCGAACGGCGGCGACGGCAGCAGCAGATTAGATTATTTCTCCCGGCGGGTATACGTAGTATTACCCCACAGGCAGTGGCCGCCGAAGAAAACGGTGTTGCGGTATTGAATAACGTGGAGACCGCGATTTCGAGGGGGGGGGGAGGAATGAACTTGAAGTTTCGTCCGGTTCGCGGAGTTTGCGAACGAACAAAAGGACATTCGGCCGCTCCACGGGCGTGATAATCCCTCGGGGGGGGGAGGGGGGGTGCGCGTTGAGTGTGTTAAAAACCGAAAAATAAAAAATGGTTCTATGGAAAATTTGTAACTCTCTCATTTCAAATGATTTTTCAACGAAATCGAATATTTTTTTTACCGCAGAGATATTATTAATAACTTGAATGAATTTTATCAAAAATAAATAAATTTAAAAAAAGGACGTACTTCGCACCTTATTGGGTATTCTTCGCTCCTCGAGTGGAATACTCTTGTGGGTGTATTGAATTTCGATGAAACGATATATATTATCATTTTTTATGTGTTTTATTCCAGACAACTTTACTTAAGAATTATAAAAAAAAAAATGATGACAAAAAAGTGTTGGAAAAAAATTTCCAACAATTTATTTTCACATTTTCAAAATCTTATCGCTCAAAAATAAATCTAATATTATTGTTTATTAGTATGTATTTAAATTTTCATAAAATTCGGATAAAAAAAGATAGTTTCAGAGTCTTTTTTTTTGGTCAAATTTTGGGTCAGAATTTAAAAAATACGAATTTCGTATGAACAATCAAAATACAAATTTTAATAATGATATTTTAAATTTTTCTCTTAAACGTACGCTAACTCTTTGTTTTTCCTAAATTATTTAAAAACGTAATCCAATGCTTCGACTGCGGCGTGTGATATTCAAATTAGCGGAAATTTGCAGAAAAAATATGCTAAACTATCTGACGAATGGCTGTATATTAAAGAATAACAATACCTAATTACAGTCTAATATTATTTAAATTTTTGATGTTAAAAAAATAATCATGAAATCCTAGACAAGAAGACCGAAGGGCGTATTAAAGGACGATCCTGAATAAAACAAGACCTTGGATATAACATGACTGTGCCGTTGGAATACTTCCATAAGAAATAATATTCCGGAATTTATCGAAAATATTTCCATAACATATTTTTCTTTCTTAAATGTGATGTTTTTTTCTTTTTTTACTAATTCACTCTGTTTGGTTCACTTGTATACACATACATGTTTAATAATTTATTTCATACAAACTTAACTAACTACTCATTGAAAGAGATCAAAGAATATTATTTTAAGTTCTGAGCGAAGTGGAATATCTGTTGATTTCACAGCCATATTGGTTTCTTGTTAGAATATTTTGTCTAAAAATATAATTTGTTTTTGAGTAGAAAATAATTCAGGCTGGAGAGATAATTTTTCAATTAGATTCTGAACAAAGTGAAGAAGCTAGTGTTTTTACAATGGTGTTTATTTTTTTTTTATTATTTTATTTATTTTTTTTTTCTGTTAACACTTTTTCGTATAGAAATACTTGTCCAAAAGTTTCGATCAATAACTTTTTGAAACTGGATTCGCCTCTACATTGTACTTTAGAGAGGTCATTTTTTGAATTTCTCA
>JAIPRM010013079.1:0-11674 GCA_025469315.1 Stegophylla sp. TES_Ste_2020 | reverse complement strand
ATTGAGAAATTCAAAAAATGACCTCTCTAAAGTACAATCTAGAGGAAAATCCGGTTTCAGAGAGGTACTGATCGAAATTTTTGGACAAGTATTTCTATACGAAAAAGTGTTAACAGAAAAAAAAAAAATAAACATCATTGTAAAAACACTAGCTTCTTCGCTCCCCTCAGAATCTAAAAAAGTTTGGGAACCATTACAGTTTTCTACAACGGAATACTTTTACAAATACATCACGCTTATCATACGTATTTTTTATTATAATGTAATGGGTGTAATACGTTTCGATTTGAAATCCCGTTGTCGTTGTCGGGACGGGATTGACAGAAGAATAAATAATAATAATAATAATAATAGTAATAATAAAAAGAGAGAAGTAAAATCCATTACGTCTGCGTGTTATAGGTACAATTTACAAATATTATTATTACACCGCGACACAAACGTCGCCGCCCTTGGTCCCCGTATCTCTTTGCATCGCGTTTCTGATCGTAACCGATGATATTATAACAACGCGTCGTTGGCACGTCGTACGAGTGTGTGTGAACGCGTGCGTGCTTAATGCGTAAAAATGTATTATTATATACGCGCCGAAAAACCGTTAACGCGTATTGGTCGCGAAAAATACACGTCTTATTACGTTTAAGCCGAATATTCGGTTCTTCATTTTTTTTTTTTTTTTTTCTCTTCGCTCGCGCTCTCCGTCTCTCACTTCGCCGCCGCCGCCGCCGCTCTGCCGTCGTGCAGCCTCTCTTTTTTACACTTTGTTCTTCTTTGGTCTCGTGTAAACACCGTTTACGGCCGTCGTCGCCGCCGCCGTCGGAGAAGCGTGCTCATCCGAGAGAAAATCCCCCAGCGCTTTTTGGACAATCGGCCGCGCGCGCGCGCGACGGCAAAAATTGGGATAGAAGAAAGCAAAAAAAAAAAAAAGATGTACAGCTGCTGCGCTTACACGCGTGTAGTAATGTAAAAATATTATATAATACACCACAGGAGGAGCAAAAAAAAAAAAAAAAAACACCGAAAAGGAAAATACCATCGGCGTACATTATCTTACTTTTTGCACGCTCGGTCTAGTTTCGTGTATAAAACGTGTTTAGGTATAATAATATAGGAATAATAATAATAATAATGGGTACACACCGCGTTTAGGGTATATAATGCGCATGCGTCGTGTGGAGGAGCAGGCGCACACGTGAACGCTCGAACACTTGATAACAATAACCGGAGGCGGCGGCGGTATTATTTTTCGTATACTTTATATATTATAATATAGCCCCCCCCCCGTCTAAAAAGTATAATATATTATTCGATGTGAAATGTTCCGCGGAACTACTCGCGTGTCACGGTTTTATTTTTTTTCAAAAATCCCATTGAAATCGATCTGGGCTTATTCCTCTCTCTGACCTAACCTATCCCCAAGCTTTTTAAAGCAAAGGTGTTCTTTCTGTCTTCTTCTTACACAACGCGCGTAACAAAACATTAAAGCACACATAAATCTGACGTGTTAGGGTGTAGAGGACTTGTAGCATTTGCGCGTGTATTCTGTTTTGCTCAGTTATGTGAAACTAGCAGAGTGTGAAATAAATACATTTCATATGCTTTTATTACAAAGCTAGTTTTGAAATTTTATTTCGCATATTTTGAGTATTTTTGGTTTTATACTCTTATTTTAAAAACGCTTTGACACATATTTAACTTATTTCAATTTTTTTCCACTCCGTCGTTTTTATATCAAACAATTCGGTCAAAATGTTTTGATAAAAATTTATTTTTTTTTTTTGATTTTTTTCGCATAATATTGTTTTCGTTAAATTTTTGAGTTACGTTAAATTTTTTTTAAAATTTATATTTGATGTCACTCTTAGCGAAAACCATCAAAAACTAGTAGTTAGACACCGCGATATTAGATTTCAAATGATTTCATTCGTCAATTATAATAATATTACTCTGAATACGTTTAACGTAATTGATTTTGAAAATTCCGCCTCTAAGGATATCAGAGTGAGGATCGTCGTCAGTCCGGACGAAAACGTAAATAATTCACAGTGACAATAATACTATATGTATATTATTTTGTACGACGTACGGCAGAAGTTCCCAACCTTTTTTGACTCGCAGCACCCCACATATTTTCAAAAAATTCTGAGGCACCCTAAACTCTATACTCTACATTAATATATCGTGTATTTATATTTATAATTTTTGTATATTTGTTTTTTCTTTAGCTAGGTATATGGTAACCAAAAGTGGCAAAACAGTACACACCTACATGTATTATATTTTATAAAAACAAATTAATACATTTTACATTCTGAGTGAAGCGAAGAAAGCTAGTATTTATTTCAATAATTATGTTTTATATTATTATTTTTTTACGTGTACACGTTTTCGTATAGAAATACTCTATAATGGTACTTTTAAGAGGTAATTTTTCGAAATTCTCAATTGTACATATATATATATATATATATAAAACCAGTGTGCCGATTAAAATAAATAGAATATTACATGATTACTACAAATTATAAAAAAATAAAGCACACTAGGTTTTTTATATAATCTATGCTATTATACACATACATTATATTTTTCATAAAATTATTTTTTCTCGAAAATTATAATTCAAACATTTTGGCGGCACTCTTGTTTAAGTTCACCCCGGTTTGGGAATCACTGACGTACGGTTTCGGTGCGCGTATATACCTGCCAAATGGATAATAAAATATAATAATTATTCTCATTGCAGTGAAACAGAGAATAATAATAGGTGCTCGTCCTGTACGCAGTGGTGTATCACAATAAAGTGCAGTATTTTTATGAGTATATCGTCGTCGTAGTCCGTGAGTGGGCCGCACGCCGCCGGAAGTTCGGCGAGAAGTTCGGGAAGTCGTCGGCCGCCGGATCTCGACACTGTTCCGCTCCGAGAGTCGCCGGCGATTGTCATGTAAATGTAAAGATAATATTCTTTTTTTTTCTCTCTCTCTCTCTCTATTCTGTTTTTCATTATCATCTGCCGGATGTGAAAATTCAAAACGTCGCCTCCCCTTTAAATGTAAAAAAAAAAAAAAAAAATATAATATCCCTTTTTACAACGGGATGAGTTACATTGTTGCTCGATTTTAATGACCCCACCGCCGCGTAAAGCTCGGCCGCCGCGGCCTCCCGGTGGAATGACGTCACGGTTTAATACCCGAGACTTCCGTGGGGTTGGGGTTGTTCTGGCCTATTGACACCGGTGATCGAGCGTTAGCGGTGTCGCTGACGATTCTACACTGGCGATTTACTGTTGTTATTGGCTGTCCGACAGTTAAGGATCGATAATGATGATAATAATTAGGGCCCGCATTTAAATGCACTAAAAAAACCATCGAAAAATGCTCTAAAAAACAGCCAAAAATGCACTTAAAAAATGCAATTAACCGTAAAAATGCCCTTAAAAAATGAATTTTACCATGAATATACTCTTAAAAAGGTCCTTTGTGTTTTTATATTTTAAATTGTTTTCTTATTTGCAACTGTAGAAAGATTTCTAGATATTTTTAAGGAAAAACCCAAAAAATATCTACAATATTTTGAATTAGTTAAATTTAAATCATTGATTCGTATTGTGTACAGCTATTATACATTATAAAAATTGTAAGTATATTGTTCAAATGTGCCTTTAAATGAATAAAATGACCGAAAAATGCTAAAATATGCTCTAAAAATGAAAAAAACATCAAAAATTCAAAATAATGCAAAATAAAAGTTTCACTTTTGAGTTTTCTCTGTCACATGAAACAAATTATGTACTTGGAAAGCTTTGCGTAAGATCACCAAAATAAATATGCATTTTTCATTGGAATTCGGGGGCCCTAATGATAATGCTGACACAGACAAATATATATATCATTATATTATAATCATTCATTATTATTAGGACTCAGCTATTGTTGTAACTTTTTCCATTGCCAGGATTTTTCGCCAAATAGGTATTAAATAATGTATTTCGTACAAGTGCAAATTGAAGTCTGAAAATGTGTTTAGTCAACTATTTTTTCCAATTCTTATTTTATTTTTTAATGCCATTGCAATTTCGATGAATTTTATCATTTGGAATACAATTTTAGATTCTGAACGAAGTGAAGAAGCTAGTGTTTTTACAATGATGTTTATTTTTTTCTGTGTACAACTTTTCGTGTGGAAGTACTTGTTCAAAAGTTTCGATCAACGACTTTTTGAAACCGGATTTGCCTCTAGAAGGTACTTTAAAGAGGTCATTTTTTGAATTTCTCATTTCTTCAGTTTTTTTTTTTACCAAAAACGACTCGGAAACCATCATCAGATCCGGAATTATATGAAAATTTAAACGTAGATAGAAAATAATATAAGAAAGATTTTGGCGCGAGAAAATTTTGAAAATGTGAAAAAAAATCGTTTTATCGAAGAAATGATTTATCGTTTCTTTGAAATTCAATACACCCGTCCAGAGAATCCCACCCGTCGTGCGAAAAACACCCATCGCGTGAAGTATGTCCGGCTTTTTATAATCTTAATATCGTTAAGTATTCATGTATAATGTTGTAAAGTGAGTGAATACGTTTCAAAAATATTGTTTACTTTTTCAAAAAAAGGTTAACGATCGTCAGAGTGATTTTTTATTGTCAACACGACGCGCGCATTGATTTTATTTAGATCGTTCGAGCGCGCGTAAGAAGCATCACGACGACGAGCAATACGAAACGAAAACTTAATTCCTGGATTTCGAAATTGAAAACCGCGCATCGTATAATACATAACAATACTCTTTAAGGTACTTTTGTATAAACCGTTCGTATATATACACTTGCAAAATGCGATTTTCGTTTTTATTTCTAAAAAAAAAACAAAAAAAAAAAAAAAAAAATACAATAGGTATATGCATAATAATATAAGTATATAATAATAATAATAATATGTAATATAATATTAAGATAAAAAAAAAAAAAAACTTTTACCGAATTCACATTTATTTATTTATTTTTTTCGTTTCCAGATTAATTCTATATTTTTTTTATATCAGTTCACCGACTGTTTTTTTTTTTTTTTTTGTAATATTTATTCTCGAGTCATCGTTCTCGTGGAATTGCCATTCAAAAAACGTTCTCGTTTATCCAAGGTGAAAGAATGGAAAAAAAAAAAAATAAAAAAAATAAAATATATATATATATATAAATCTCTGGCTTTCCATCATCGTCATCTTATATAATATGCCAAAGGCGAACCCTCTCCTCGGCATCCCTTAACCATCCCTTTTTTTTTTTTTTTCGATTTCCAATCGTCGTCGTACGTATCTAGCCATCGGCCGCGATTGCCCAGCCGACCGTGCAACCCCTGAAAATAAATCTTTACGCTGGAACGGATCCCAGTTGTTGTGCGCGAACTGGATTTAAAAAAAAAAAAAATAAAAAAATAAAAAAATATAAAATGATGGAAAAAACTTGTATATATATATGTGTGTGTGTGTGTGTGTGTGTGTGGAAAAGATGAAAAAAATCCTATCGGAAATAAACGGCAGAGAAATAAGCGTAATAACGTTACTTTTTACTTATTTTTCAGATAACGTTTATTTATTTATTTATTTTTTTATGACTATTATACAAAAAAATACCGATTGAGTATAAACGATGATTTTTACAGAGTTGCAATAACCAATATAAAGTAATAGCTCGCTTGGGAAATCGAAAAAAATTCTATTTCAAAATATATATATATATATATATACACACACATATGAGGTAGAAAAGCAATATATGAATAAACGTATACGTATTTATATTTATAAAGTCACTGCCAGAAATGCAATCTCCAGAGAAAATATATATTTATTTATTTTTTTCGTTTTCATATTAAATCTCCTATGATGATATACTTTGGATAATATTATATAATTTATATAATATGTAATACGTACATAAATGAGTATTATTGAAAAAAAAAAACTCGTCTTATTCAAAAGAAAATAATAATAGTAATATTGACCGATACAATATTGAATCGGTCAGTATACGACTAAAATAAATCTCTACGACTACTGACACTTCTTTTTGGCAGACGATAAAACTGATTTTGGAGAACAAAAACAAATTTAATTATGTTAAAACTTATAAGTGTAATAGTATATAAAAATATTGGAATTTATAGATTCTAAGCTTATGATTTTACAATGATGTTTTTTCTCTTTGTTTTATCTCTCCTCCTATGAACACTTTTTCATGTAGAAATACTTGTCCAAAAGTTTCGAACGGCAACTTTTTGAATCGGAATTCCATTCTCGATGGTACTTTACACTTGTCGTTTTACAAAAAATTGCAACTTTCAAAAAGATTGACGCAGCATACAATATATTATAATGTGATTTTCATTCTCGTTCATTTTATTTCGTTTTAATTGTTTATTTGGTGGCAATTAACTAATATTAATCATTCTAATTTTTGTAACACAATAGTCAATAAATATTAACATAAAATGTGTTGTCACACGTCGTTGTTTTTCGTTTTAATAGGGTTATATAGTCGTTATGGGAAATTTGTTTTCGAATTAATTTTCAATTCAAAATTTTAATTAAATTCACTTTTACGAGGTAGGGGAGGGGGGAAGCAGTGTGTTTTTTTTATTATTTAAGTTTTATCTTTTGGGACTATACTGAAATTGCATTAGAACAGGTCATGGTAGAAGCGGTCACATGTTGTTTATTTAAATGGAGATTGCGTGATTCTGAAGCATGCGATTGTTGACATTTCAAATTGCACTCTCCCTCCATCGATTTGTGTATCATAAAACATAGATACACGAACTTCAGTACATTATGCAGGGGTATATATAAAAAAAAAGCCGGACTTACTTCGCACGATGGGTGTACTTCGCACGACGGGTGGTATTCTCTTGACGGGCGTATTAAATTTTAAAGAAACGATAAATCATTTCTTCAGTAAAACGATTCTGAACGATTGAAGTTAATAATATAAGAAAAAAAAAATGTGTATACTTCGATCGTCTGGCTCGTCGGGTGGGGGGATTCTCTTGACGGGTGTATTGAATTTTAAAGAAACGATAAATCATTTCATCAACTTAACGATTCTGAACGAAGGAAGTTAAAAATATAAAAAATAAATGAGAAAAAAAAATGTTAGAAAAATGTCCAAAATTTTTTTTTCACATTTTCAAAATTTCCTCGCGCCAAAATCTTTCTTATGTGATTTCCTATCTATGTTAAAATTTTCATAAAATTCGGATCAAAAAATGATGGTTTCCTAGTCGTTTTAGTCAAATTTTGGGTAGTTTTTTCCAAAAAAAAAAAAAAAAAAAATTGAAGAATTTAGAAATTCAAAAAATGACCTCTTTAAAGTACAATCTAGAGGCAAATCCGGTTTCAAAAATTTATTACTACGTTATATAACGACATTTAAACCCTTAAAAACTACTCCTTATGACGAAATAAAAAAATGAGAAAAAAATCATCTTAACATCTCACATTGTTTTTCTAGTAAATTCATGACGAATTAAAATCCCTTTATTGTTTGTTGTATTATTTATATTGTGTAATATTGATGATCAACGCAATTTATTATTATTTATTATAAAATCGAAGTCGTTAGTAAAAAAGAAAAAAAAAAAACTAAAATACTAAACGTCGATTATCGCATCGACCGCGGAAAAAACGACACAAAAAATAACATAAAAATGTAAAAAAGTTAATGTGAGAAAAAAAAAAAATTGACTCTAAGAGAGGGTCGGCCGCCGGAATCGAACCCAGAGATGTAGTATATCTACCTACGTTTTCCCTACTCTAACGACCTAACGCCTTACCTACCGAGCCTGCCTACCGAGTTGAAGAACGCGGCGAAAATTCGAACATGTAAACCAGTGTTTCCCAATGAGGGGGGAGCGCCCCCCTAGAGAGGCGTGAGCAAATTGCTGAAGAAGCGCAAGCAGTCATCACAAAGTAAAATTTTTAATTAGTGTAGAGAAAAATTAAAAATTAACAACGACCGTTATTGGGTATCGATAGCATATTATAAAGATTGCAATCGGTGTTTAGTCGCTAAACATAACTCATTATTATTATTTTATACTAATTCATTTCTACAATATTATTCATAGGTATTCATTAATTAATCCGTCGTATTATTTACATGTTATTCATATATTATAATAATTATTATCGTCAATAAAAACGTTATCGTTCCGAATATTGTGTAGTTTATTCGTCAAGTATATACAAAAAAGGTGATACATTTTTTTCATTTATAGGAGAGGGGAGACGCAAGGTTTTTGAAAATCTACAAAAGGGGGCGTAGAATAGAAAATGTCGGGGGACCCACTGATTTAAACCGAAACGATGACGGCGAGTATCCCGCGTTCGGTGCGACACCGAATTTTAGGCGAGCGCCTAAAATTGACCTCTCTAATGTATACCATCTGGGTGTGATTAAATATTTCTTAAGAAATGTCAATGTGCTTGAGATAAACTAATAGTTAAAAGTAAAGCTTGTTAAAATTTGCTTTTATATCATTGGCTGAAATTATTTTGATGAGTAGGCATTTTGACTATACATTTTAACCTAAATCAATTCAATCTTCTAAGAGGGGAAAAAAAAAAATTAAAATTTCACTAGGAAATCTTAGAATATTCGATTTTATCACAAAAATGTTGTTGCATATTAAGCGCGTTGAGTCATCGTGAAAAGTTTCTGACGTCACTCGTCATATGTTGACTAAAACAGTGTTTCTCAACCTGGGGGTCGCGACCCTCTTGGTGGTCGCTAACTAATTATTTAGGGGCGCCAACATTTAAATGAATACAGAATAATACAATGGTAATAAATTCATTATAAAATCAAATGAAATTATGATCATTGTATCATAATATTATATTATATCATATATTATTGTAAAATGAAGAACAATTGATTGAATCGACTTCAGTATAAATATTACAACATATTTATAAAAACGTCAAAACTATATGTCAATTTTGGTTAAAAATTAAAATGAGTATCTCCTAATTCAGCTGAAGTTTAGACAATAAATACCTTTAGTTGTCTATTTTCAACTAATTATTTATGTGAAACAACAGTCACTTCTCTGACTATCATGCAAATTAAACGGGGGAAAACTGACTGAAAATTTTTTTAACAAGTTCTAATAAACCAAAAATTAAAAAAATAATCTCAGATCAATAACAACGATTAACTACCAAGCCATATTAATTAAAAATAACTTAATATTTGAATTTTTTACATATATATATATATATTATATATATTAAAGTTATAACAAAGTATAAACAAAATATATGCTTTATATTTCTTTAAAATCATATTTATTTTATTTATTATTCAATACTATTGTAATTCTATAATATAAACGTAATCTATACTTAAATGTAATAAATGTATTTAGGGGTCGCTATATATATAAGCATATGGCTTCGGCATAAGTAAATGAATAAACAAAACAGAATAAATAAGTAGATAAATCACAATAGCAATAATAAATAAGTAAATAAACGAAAAATAAACTAAAAACTACTAACTAGGAATTTGGTAACTATTGAGTTGAGTTGTCTAATAAGCGAATAATCATATTTTCCAGCCATTCAATCGCGTTTGCACTGCCTTCGTGTGTACCTCTCGGTCCCCCATCAAATTTAATTAGAGGACACGTCTCGACTATATGCTTCGTTGTTTGGATATCTCCACAACTACAAAGGGGTGATTCACTCATGCCCCATTTGTGTAGCAAAATGATTGCATCTACCATTAGCAGTTCTTATTCTATTAATCGTAGTCCATAATGATCGTGGAAGGTCAAATCCTGGGTAGGATCTACTACCGATACCGCATTTTTTACTTCAGCATCCTTCCATCGGGTTTTCCATTGGTTCTCTGTATTCATTTCTGTTTCAAGACCGATCCACACTGGGTTTCTAGACTTAAATCTTTTTTTACTGGGTGTTGGTAAATGTCCTCCTCGTATACTGGGAGGTTTGGGTTAGGGGTCGCTAAAATCTGGATTTCAAATTTGGGGGTCGACACAGTAAAAATGTTAAGAAACACTGGGCTAAAATAAAAAGTACACTCCGAAGTCTCCGAAACATCACTTGAAAATACACTACTACTACTACTACTACTACTACTACGCCAAAACAATTACTCAGTAGTAACTCGTTCGCCATAATAATAATATGAACGTTTGCCATCAACGGCCGCCGCCGCCGCCACGTGTTGTTGTAGTACGAAATGCAATTATTACAAACAATATCATAAAGTATATACACTTGAATAAAGCCGTTTTCCCTCGGTCCGTTTGTGTTTTACCACATGCTGTGTTTAATGCGTCATTATTATTATTATGGCCGTATAACTGTGTGTTTCGAGCAATATTTTTTATCTCGTTTATGAGATAAAAAATATTGCTCGACGTATGTATACTATAACCGTTTAAAGATGTCAAAATGCTAACCATCGATTATTTTTGTTCCGGAATGCTATAATATAATATATATATATATGGGGCTAGGCACTTGTAGCTCTAAAAAACCTTAAAATATGCAAAAACGCTAAAATAATCTCTTATAAAACATTAATTTTGGCTGTAAAAACTCAAAATATTTGAAAATTGTATTGTATTATATTATATATTATAATGTATGTATTATTAATTCTTCTCCGATTATTATTTATGAATTTTTTTTTTTTTATTCTTTTTAAGCTTACATTATAAAAAAAAAAAAAAAAAATCAAATAATATTTAATCTCTTCAGTTATTCAGGGAAAAATTGTCCGGTATCGAGAAAACTCAAATTAAATATTGAAAAATATGTGAAATATGCACTTAAAATTCAAATGTAACTAAAATAATACATGTACTTATATCGAAAAAAGACATAAATATGCAAAATATATGACAATTAAAGAGAAGTGGTGTTATGGGAAACGCATTTCTATATTACTATTGGTTATTTTTTGAATGATTTTTGAAAAACATGTTAACTTCTATAAGTCCCTAGCCCTAGACTAATATAATATGATGCCATAGTAAAACACTATCGGATAGTATTTGATAATATCATAAATCAATTATCGGATATTTATTCAAATATTATATTATTATCTTATGCAACCAAATAGTATGGTGTTTCGTTAATTTCATTGTAATCGATATTCATAGTTCCAGAGGCGTAGTCAATCAAATGTGATCTTGAGGGGGATGTATGTATTTTAGAAAAAAGTTTTTATAACTATTAAACAAATTAAATATTAAAAAAAATATATAGAGCATAATAACGGTTTTAAAACTAGATATAATTTTCTGAGGGTAAGACTACACGTGGAGATGCTTGAAAAATAAAATGTAAGATTATATAACAAAAAGCCGGACATACTTCGCACGTCGGGTGGGATTCTCTTGACGGGTGTATTGAATTTCAAAGAAACGATAAATCATTTGTTCAATAAAACGATTCTGAACGAAGAAAGTTAATAATATAAAAAATAAATGAGAAAAAAAAAATGTTAGAAAAATGTATAAAATTTTCTTGCACCAAAAATCTTTCTTATATTATTTTCTATCTATGTTTAAATTTTCATATAGTTCGCATCAAAAAATGATGGTTTCCGAGTCGTTTTTGTCAAATATTTGGGTAGTTTTT
>JAIPRM010013078.1:0-11676 GCA_025469315.1 Stegophylla sp. TES_Ste_2020 | reverse complement strand
AATTGAAAAATTCAAAAAATGACCTCTTTAAAGTACAATCTAGAGGCAAATCCGGTTTCAAAAAGTTATTGGTCGAAACTTTTGGACAAGTATTTCTATACGAAAAGTTATACACAGAAAAAAAAAAGAAGAAGAAAAAAAATAAAAATAATAAAAATAAACATCATTGTAAAAACACTAGCTTCTTCACTTCACAAAATCTAAAATTAAATTAAATATTCATAATCATTTAAAATTATGAGAAATACCATTTAAAAATCAGTTGTTGACATGTCATTAAATTTTATACAGATATTTTTAATTCTTGTTGAATTGTCGTGATACTTTCTTTTTTTTATGCAATTCTTTTCCAGCTATGATTTGTTCAATTTTTAGCTTATTTTAATTGTTTTTCATTGTTTAATGCATTCACTTCTTTTATTATTACGACCAACAAGACCTATCCATGTATCCTCAAACTAATCAAGTAAAAGAGTCAAAATATTTTCGTTCGTAGTATAGAGAATTCAGAATCTAAAAGTTTTTCAAAAGAATTAAAAAAGACATTGTTTGATGGTACAAAAGGTAATGCATTTACTACGAAACGGTCACTTTGTTCGGTGCGCCCCGGCGCAACCGTTAGCGCGCAAATGCCCAGCGCGTGTTTGTCTAGCGTGAAATTGTCAGGACACAGTAAGTCCAGATTTCTTGTCTATACTTTATTTTTCTTTACTTTACTTTATTTTCTTTATATACTTAAAATTACTTCCCTTTTTTTCCTTTTCTTTAAATTACTTTATTTTACTTTTTTTTTTTATCTATTAAATAAAGAAAAGGAAAAATAATTAATGAGAAAAAGATGTTTAATTTTTTTTCACATTTTCCAAATATTTCTGCGTAAAAATATTTCGTATTTTATTTATTTATATTAAAATTTTCATATATCTTGAATAAAAAAAATAATTGTTTCCGAGTCTTTTTTTTTTTTTTTCAAATTTTGTGCAGTTTTTCTCAAAAGAAAATTGAGAAATTGAGATATTCGAAATTAACCTATTTAAAGTATCACCTAGAGGCAAATCGAGTTTCAAAAAGTTGTTGGTTGAGACTTTCGGACAATAAAAAAGGGATTCACAGATACACAAAAAAACCATTGTAAAAACACTAACTTCGTTGCTTCGCTCAGAATCTAAAATCATTAATTATTAGGTATGTGTCTTAACGTAGACGGACGTTATCGGATATTGTGAGTGCGTTTCGTGTGATTTGTGAATCAAATTCATTTTGACTAGTGTCATTTAAAATTACAAAAATACTAAGTACCAGTGGAATTATTCGATAGTATCTCAAATTACTGTTCGATACAATTTTTCACTCCTAGGTACGGAAAAATCCTGTCTTGTAATATTTGCAGTGTCAATTGGTTGTAGAAATTAAGCGATTTCAAGATTCTCGACTTTGAAGTGGGTAAGTACAACATATCACCTTATTAGTAGTTCAACAGTAAAATGTGAGGTAAGAAACATTCGATAATTTTAACTCAGCATACTCAGAATTTGTAACTTTTGAAAATTTAGTTTTTGTACTTGTAATAATATAATACAAGTATGTAATTTATGTAAATTCGTTCAACTATTGAATTATAACTTTTTAATGATTTAGGCCAAAATTTCATGTTGTACACCTAATAAATACCACAATCAAATAGCCATTATCTAATTATTGTTTTAATTTTATTTCAAATTAATTATTCGTCGAATCATATGACAACTAATGTAAACATGTGTCTTTTTAATTAGAATAATAATATATAATATTTAAATCCATTGGAGGGCTTGAGCTCATATTTATTAACTTATCGGTCGCACAAGAGACCGTAGCTCCTGATTAAATGGAAAAAAAGTCCCTCACTAGAAAAAGAAGTCTTATTAAAACTGGCAATTATATAAGTATACAATTTATAGAAATTGTCAGGTTAGATTAATAATGTATAATATAAAATTCTTGTACAGCCGATTATCGGTGCACCCACCAAGCACAACCCTTGGCTCCGCCTAGGCGAGTAAATATATATATATACATATATGTGAATTTTTTTTTTTGTTTTTTACTTAAATTAATTAAATGAGAATTGAATACCTTTTTTAATTAGTTATCATGTGCTATTTTACAGTTATATTTTGCTAGACTTGATGTGAATTTAAATTAAAAAATTAAATGAAAATAAAAGAATACATATACATTTTTACGTAACAGATTTTTTTTTTTTTTGTATTACAGGACCTTTATTTTATAGTCCGAGACCTTTCTTTCCTGGTACGGGACTTTTTTTTTCCTAGTCTGGGAATTTTTTCCCCTGAACTTTTTTTTTTCCACGATTCAGCTCGTCTGTACTCGACATCAATGTACGCACGCACACACACACGCGCGCGCGCGCGTAACACGCAAAAAAAAAAAAAGTTCTTTTCCCCTTTTTATTAATACAAATCATATTGACACTATATATACGTGTGAGACCACCCTCACGTATCGAGGAATTTTTACCGGTATTTAACGGATAAATATCTTTTTCTACGGTTTATATTATATTATGTCGGCGGCGTAGGTGAGTACAAAAAAAAAAAAAAAAAAGAAAAGAATGTGTCGAGGGAATGGCGTCCGTCTGGCCGCCGCCGTGACGGTCGGATATTTTATGGACATAACAATCGTTTTCCAAAAACGATCAGGGTTACTTGACCGTAAATCAGTCCAAATAAATAATAATAATACGAATATTTTGTTATCATTTCAAAAGGACGCCACCCACCCGCTGTGTTGTCCCCGTCTTTATTGAAAAGAAAAAAATAATAATAATTATTGTATGGCACTATTCAAAAATTAATTTATTACACGCTGCGACCCTTTGACCGTTCCTAATCGAAATCTTTTCGAAAAAATCCCGAATACCCAATTCAAATAAAATAACAATAGTATTTGTTCGCGTACGTGCTTTACACGGAATTATTTTTGCGGTTGACCGCAGACACACACACAGAGTGTGTCCTATTCATATTATTCTTTTTTTTTTTATTTTGGAAACATATGAAAAAAAAAAAAGGTCACTATTCATAAAAATTAAATCATTTATGACTTTTTCCCACGGGATTATTATTATTATTATTATTATTTATTTATTTGAAAATACATATCTTTTTAAATCTATCACGTTTGAGGTGGTTTTTAATAATAAATGTCCGTGGTGGTTTTCGATTCGAATGCGTTGCTCAATATCCTAAAGTTTTTCAATTCTCGGAAGGAAAATATCTTAGATCCTAGAAAAAGTTTTATCCTTAAGGGTACAATATCCTATTCTTGAATGTAAAATGCCCAATCCGTGGAAGGAAAATTGCCGACCTAAAATTAAACGTGAGGGGAAGAGGGGTTGGAAATGTCCCAGATTCGTTTTGAGGACAGGAGGTGCCCGCAGGTAGCGATCGAGTTAAACGAAAAATAAATTTTGATTTATAAAAACAAAAAAAACTTTAACACAATAACAATAAACAGAGATTGAAATAAATAATAATTGATAGCGAAGCAAATGATTTTTTTTTTTACATTTATCATAAGAATATCTACATAATATTACAATATGCAATATGTAAATATATACACAAGAAAAAAAGTATCCATAATTATATACCAAAACAAGTATTAATGTAATTATTAACAGTAATTATTAACCAAAAACAATATTCAACTTTTTTTTTTTTTAATCATACCTTTTTTTAAATTAATTTAACCAAGACATCCAAAAATTTATAGCACAAATTATATTTAATCTAAAACTTTACTAGAATTTTAGTAAATGTAATGAACAAAATCTCTTTGAATATTATATGGGATCAAAATTTTGAAAATATATTTTGGCATTGTTGATATGGTCAGTGAAGACCTTCTTTGAATTTGTTGATAAAAAATATTAATTTTGACTTTTGTACAGAAATAATAATTATATTTTGTTAATACTGAATGGTTAAATTAAATAAATATTGTTAATTTCTCATTAAACAATAACTGGAAACAAAACAAAATTAAAAATTAATCTTTCCATAAAAATAATAACATACCTAGTGACATATGATAGAAAATTTAATATTTTGCTTTTGTTTTAATATAAAAAAATTATCATAATAAATCTGGAACCATCACTTTACCCTTTATTTTTTCGCATAATAACTTATTTAAATTGAAATATGAACAACTTAAAAATTTAACTTTGACGTTTTTAAATTAATTTTAATCTTCTAGTCATAAAAAAAAATGTTTATGGAACAGTTTGAAATACCATTTTTTTTTTTTTTCTTTTGTGACCTAAATAAACTTTGCATTTCTCACACTGAGTGAATGCTTAGTCAGTACACCCTCGTTAAAAGTTTATTAAATCCAATTGAACTTTATCAATATGAGAAATTGGATTTCTGTTTTTTGTTGTCGTTCGAACGCCTTTCTTTTGTGAGTTTTCATAATATATAGATAATAAAGACTAACTGCACATCTTCATTGAATTGTGTAAAAGTTTTTCTGCTTTTATGCATTCTTTTATAAATAAGCCAAGAGTTGTCGAGCGCTATGTCTAGTAATTGGTAGATTTATTAATTATAATAAACCATTTTTTTGTTCTTATAAAATAATTTTAAAATTATTAGTGATTATTGATTTTTATGTCCATTACCGTCTAAAGCCGTTTTCTGTGGTAATCAAGACGTGGTAGTTATAGTGATAGTTTTTCAAATTTGTATAAAATTCACAAACTTAAAAATTATAAAAAAAAAGTGTTAAGTAAAAAATTTGCTGCCCTTCAAAAATTGTAATAATTGAGTAGTAATACCTTGATGTCCGTAAATTCGAACCAAGTACACTGTCTAAAGTAAAATTTACTTAATCAATTTACATCACCGAGTATGGACTAATTGTGAATAATAAAATAAATTCAAAAGATTGAGATAATTCAATACTTTTTGCCGCCGAAAACGGTAACAATTAAAATTAATATTATATGTATATTATACGAATTCACGGACTACGGTCGGTCACACACGCACGCACACATTAATAATAATTACATAACACCTTAATAAATTATAAGTCTATGTTATCTGTTTTGTGAAAATTATTATAAGATTATTTTAATTGTGTCGTGTATTATATCCTATGTGCCCGTATACTTTTTTTTTCTTTATTCAACCGCCTGATGCGAGTGCCTTGGTTCGTTCGCCGAATACGAGTCCGTCGCCGTACGAATTACGTGCTGTATTATTATTATTATTATTATTATTATTAAATATGTGTGATACCTTATTATTTATTATTGTAAAAAAGATGTGCGCCAATTGCCGCTTTTTTATTATTTATATACCGGCTCGAATAGCCGTGTTATTATTATTATTTGATGTTTGTGAAATTAGTAAGTGTGTTTGTATATTTCATTTACCCGTTCGAAATCTCTTAAAAATCGTCAATATTTCATTAACGGAACGGCTCTTAATTATTCTGTCAACCAAGTTCGTGATTTAGGTATTATCCCATCAGCTGAATTATCTGTTAATGCCCATATTAATTTCACATAATACGGAAAAAATCTTCGTGTTCTAGGCAGTGGCGTAGCGTGGGGGTGTGGGATGGGCGGTTCGCCCCGGGCGGCACTTTTTGAAGACGGTATTTTTAGGAGGAATGTGAAAAAAAGTTGTTTCACCTTAGTGCTAATTTAGAAAGCAGCGAGCAAAAAAGAAAAGTGTACTTCACTCGCTGGGTGATCTTCTCACCTCGGATGGGATACTCTTGATACTTTTGACGGGTGTATTGAATTAAAAAAAAAACGGTTTTTAGTAATTGGTGAAAGTTTCAAGTTTCAAGCTACATTATTTTAGAATTTATGTCAAAAAACAATTTTCAATTTTACGAAAATTCTGGTAATTGCATATGTTGCTGTTTTTTGTCAATTTTCGACAGATTTTTCACGTTTTTGAAAAAGTATTGAGAAATTGGAAAAATAACCTCTTTAAAGTACCATTTGGATGTGTTTTGGGATCTACAGAGTTACTTATAGAAACTTTTGGACAAGTATTTCTATAGGAAAATATGTTTCCAGAAAAAGAAAAAAAAATTAAAATTAAAAAAATAAATAAAAAAAATTGTAAAATCATAAGTTTCTTCATTCCGTCCAGAATCTAAAACGTATTTTGAAATTTAAACACTGAAGCAAAGAGCAAAAAAAAAAAAAAAATTAAGGTCTTTGTAAAAATTAAAGCCGAGAACAAAAAAAAAAAAAAGTAAATTTTTCCTTAAAAGAGGCAGAGGGCGGCAAATCTGATCTCCTCCCCGGGCGTCAAAATTACACGCTACGCCACTGGTTCTAGGGTTCATTAAACGCACTTTCTCTAATTTCAATGATGCACTATGTATGAAAGTTTTATATATTGTTCGCTAGTAAGATCTTTACTTGAATATAAGACGAGTTTGTGGAATACTAATCAATCTGGTTTAGTTAATAAATTAGAAAAAATTCAAAAAAAACTTTTTACGTTTTCACGCTTTTAAAACGAATTACTCATATAATAACACCGCTGAAATTGCAAACTATATAGGTCTAAAAACGCTTAAAACAAAAAAATTAGTATGTGATATCACGTTAATGTATAAAATCCTGAATAGTGGTATTGATCGTCCGGAATTATTACAAAATATCGGTCTCAAATCACCCTCTTTTAATTCAAGATTTAACCCACCATTTGCTATTCCTCATTCTAGAAATTATTACTTTACCAATAGTCCGGTGTGCCGAATTCATAATTTTGACATTTTTTTTTGATTCCTTTACTAAGTTAAAAAATTATATTTATAATTTAAATATTGATGTTTAATTTTATTTAATTGTATTCGATTTTCTCCTCGATTGTTAATTTAGCGATATTTTTGGTTTTTAGTTCACACACACTGTACCTACACTTACCCTTTGGGTGTTAAGTATTTATTTAAATAAATATTATTATTATTATTATTATTTCATATTTTTTACCTTCACTCCAAAATATGATTTCATTATTACCATTTGGTGCAGTTAAATTTGTGTGCGATACTCGCCGAGTTATTGTGAACGCGAATCGTCGATATTTTTTTTATTATTATATCCGCGCACTAATCGCTGTGATTTATATTATTATTTGCCATTTTATACATTTAAGTGTTGTGAGTTTTATTATATATTTTTGTTTGTATATTATTGTGTGTTAAATATTATTAATTAGATTAAGGCACATGTGTGCAGCTGGCCGGTCTTCTCACCAACGAAAATTGTGAGTTTCGTTTTATTTAATTTATATTTATACATTGTTGTGCCAGAAGGGCAATATTTTTTTTAAATATTATTTATACATTTTTAAGTGTTGGACCAAAAGGGTCGTAGTTTTTACATACCAATAAATATACACATATTCTTTATTATTCATACCTAATATACAGAAACACTGATATTTGAATTTGAGTTACCGTTTATTTATATTTTAGTTACCCCTCTTTTTTTTCTTTCTATAAATTTAAGTACACACACCACATAGAAGACACACCAACACACAGGCGTGGATTCAGAGGAGCTATGGGTGCTTGGCCACCCCCTGTCACATTAACCACACTACACAAAATTATATAAAATTATTAACTAACTAAAAAATATGATATTTTTTAACGCAATCGCTTGCCACACTTGGGTGAAATTGAAATGCAATAAAGTGTAGGTAGATAAATTTATTATAAAAGAGTAGTATATTTTCTCACCATGGGTTTTGTTCGATTATTAAATGGGATTTGTAGGAGTATTAAATTTTAAAGAAACGATGATTAATTTTAAATTTTAAAGGCGTTTTTGTCAACATTTGAGTAGTTTTTCCAAAATTTTGATCAAACTATTGATGATTTGAAAAAATTCTGATTCATAAAGTTGCTGGTCGAAACTCATGCACAAGAATTTCCATATGAAAAAATAAAATAAACATAATTTTAAAAACACTAGCTTCTTCACCCCACTAGGAATGTAAGACGTAAAATAAACTGAGTAGATCATTATAGTAAATTAAGTGGATAATTTATTAAAGGTTTTTTTTTTCTAAGAGAGATATAAATATATAATTTATTTTACATCGATATTTCTATTAAGGTGTAATTAGTAGTTAGCTGCTATTAGTATTCAGTTCTATTGATTGAGCACCCCCTATTTATAATTTCTGGATCCGCACCTGCCAACACATCCACTTACACTACATAATCGGACAGTACTTGCACGGCGAACCCAACCACACTGTTGTCCGGTCTATTTACAAATTACACACATATACACAGTGTGGCCGGCTCTAATTCGATATAGGCTAGTGTAGGTGTAAGTTATGCACGGAGTAAGTGATGTCCGGTGCGCGCGGACATATGTAATATTATACGCCGCCGGCCCGAACAATATTATTATTTAATTTTTATAAATCAGGGGTGGCCAACATGAATATGCTCATGAGCCGCATGGATAAATAAAATTATGTCAAGAGCCAAAAATGTCTTTTGAATCCATTTTTAATTAATGTCATTGAAAACGGATGTCCGGTATCAATCATATTGCAATAGTTAAGGTACCTACTTCACGGAATAGAACTGTTAAAATGACTACGATGCGATATGTCATATTATTCGTGTAAATCATTTTATTGGACATTGAAAATAATCAAATCTAAGAATCATTCAAATTTAACTAAACATCATCTTAAAGAATAACTTCGAGCCAATCTCACATCAATAAAAACCCAGATCTTAAGCTCATGAAAACAAAGTACAATATGAAAAAATACATTAATTCAAAAATAATAAATATTTATTCGTACAATGAAGAAATCTTATTTTGTTTTTAAAATTCTATTTTCACGCACTTAAGCCGTAATATTATTTAAAATCAAAAAAACTGTAATCGATAAAAAAAAAAAATGCAATATTATAAAAAACAAGATAGTCGTTGTTTTAGGAAACGAAATACGAGCCGTGAGCCACCCCTGTTATAAATTGTTATTATTTTTATTTGTTTTTTCAAAAAAAACATAAAACAGATTATTTTTAATGAATTTATAGAGCACAAAGACGTCATATTTTCAAGATATTAAACACGTATTCATCCGGTCTTCGGCGATGACAAAATTTGATAATTTAAATCATAATAAATAATATTATGTATAATAATAACTGCGACGATGAGCGCTTGAAAGCTTAATTATTATTATTATTATTATTATTATTATTATTGTGTGAAGACCCGTCAACGACCGTGCGTTTTGAACGCACCGAGGGTGGGATTGCCTTGACGTATATTTATATAAATTTTATTGCAGACAGTTATTTGTTGTTACAAAACGCGTTTACAGAATGTAAAAACTAATGAGGGACGTTGTGTGTACCCCAACGCGTATCACGACCATAATATTATTATTATCGTAGTGGCGTGTTGTACTCCGACCGCGAAATACTAAATATCGTAATAATATTATAACAGTGGGCGTACACGTTTTCTACTTTCCGACCGTCCAAATTCGTTTGCGCTGTTAATTAATGCGTACAATCTATACCAGTGGTTCCCAAAAAGCTGGACGGGATCACATCGGCGTGCCCCGAGAAAATAAGATTAAATTTATAATTTAACAAAAAAAAAAAAATAGACTATCAAGAAAATTATACAATAAAACCCAAAAAAGATTTACATAGCGTACCTTGGGTATTCTCCACTCCTTGTGGTTGTATTGTATTTAAAATAAACGATAAATCATTTCTGGAATAAAATGAATCTGAGCGGAACTATGATTAAATAACTTCACAAAAAAAAAAAAAAAACCCGGACTCCCGAGAAAATTATGTAGTAAAACACAAAAAGGATGTACATCGCACCATAGGTATTCTTCACTCCCCGATTGGGATACTCTTTTGTGTGTGTGTGTGTGTGTATTGTATTTAAAAGAAACGATAAATAATTTCTTGAATAAAATGCTTTTGAACGGAACTTTAAATTATTCATGACTAAAGTTTTTTGATGAGCAAAAAAATCCTCAAATCAAATCTAGGACATTTCCAATTCGACCCCCCCCCCGCACGTTTGGTCGAAAATTTTCCTCCAGTGTATTGGATGTTTACTCACTTGAATAGGACATATAACCCCTACGGATAAGACTTTTTTGGATTAAGGATATTATTTCCTCCCGTGAATTAAAGAACGTTAAGACATAGGATTTATATATTTGTATGCCATTGAGCAACTCTACACTTCGCGCTGCGCATTCAAATGAACATGTTTTAAAAAAGCCAACTCAAAGGTGATAGGTTTTAACGGATATGTATAGTTTCAAATTAAAAAATAGTTCAACGGTAAAAAGTCCTTTCGGGTTTTTAAACGGGAAGTGACTTCCGACCTGTAGACCCAAATGCGAGGGGAAATATCATGAGGGGGAAAGTCTGTTTATCTACAAAACACATGTGTTTACACAAAAATTATTCATTAAGCCACTCGACATGTATACGGTTACTCGCGATATTGGAGCGTTACACAATATATACACTGTGGCGATAAGTCGAAACATAACATTAAGTAAATACTGTCAAGGCAAAGTAGAATATTTGGTGATCATAAAAAAATACTAATCTTGTTATTTTTAGCTTTATTGATGGCGTGATGTACATGAATGCCGTCTAAGTGGAACAGATAATGTTTTTCGTCGTTGAACATCATTGAAAAAATCAAATATTACTAAAATATTTCCAAAATATGTACCAAAATAATACCAAATATGTAATTATACCAAAATATATGTAGAATAATATTAATTATAATGATGTAAATCAAATATATTTTTCATCGAATTAAAAATATCTCATTCCAATGTAAATATGTACTTACAATAAAATCTGTTCCCTATTTATAAGTATTTATTAAGTAATTAATAGTATTATCATTATCATAGAAAATAATAAATCTGATGCGTTCAATAATGCGTGTGGCAATTAAATAATAATTATGAAACTCATGAAGTAGAAACATGCACGTTAAAAATATTAACTTATTGGATAATTATTTAATATTATAGTCCGAATTGTTCGTACAAATTATTATTGTTGTTTACATAAACATCAATCACGTAATTAAATTTTCGAATGTAGGAAAATACGAACTATTGTAATTAATATAGTTCAATTAAGTTTGACTGCACTCTAAATGACTATTTCTTAATTCTATTAAAAAGAAATTATTGATAACAGTATGTACAAAGTATTTTTAATCGCTTCGAATTAATTAAAATGAAAACTCTTTATTACTATATTTTTTTTTCAATCATGTAGTCTTAAATTACTTAGTATTATCTCAATGTGTCTAAATAAACAACATGAGTCATGTTTTAGAATAATGAAAATGACACAAAAAAATCCCAAGCAAAAGATCAATAGCATTACAATGAACTATATTCTATTTGACTTAATTTGATTATAACATTTTAGATTCTAGACGAAGTGAAGAAGCTTATGATTTTACAATGATGTTTATTTTAGATTCTGAACGAAGTGAAGAAGCTTATGATTTTACAATGATGTTTATTTTTTTTTTATTTTTTCTCTTTCTGTGAACACTTTTTCGTATAGAAATACTGGACCAAA
>JAIPRM010013077.1:0-11676 GCA_025469315.1 Stegophylla sp. TES_Ste_2020 | reverse complement strand
GAAAAACCTACTAACTCCGCAAAGTCACGTTCGGCGTGTTTTGCTCGGTTAATAGGTCACGGATCAGTGTTCCCCTGACCCGTGGGTAGCGAAGTATACCCATAAAAGGGTGAAAAGCTCACAAAATTTCAGAAAATCCTACTACATCTATCATTATTTTTTATATCATATTATTATTATTATTATTATTATTATTATTATCATACCCACTGCGGCGCGGGGTAGTGTTGTACGACGTATTATGCATACGTGCGTCGTATATTTTATATTATATTTTTATGTTATACGCGTGTATACCGTCGTCGTCTCGTGTACGCGCGATGTCGAGATCGAATTTAAAAACGCGGCGTAATACGTCATAATATAATATTACGTCAATGGGAGGGGGGGGGAAAACGCAAGGGGATCGCGATCGGACGGGGGTGGGGGGAGGGGACTAAAACTTTTTGGGTCTTTCGAAGTGTACGCGCGTTTCCACTGCCGCGGCCCGAGGTCTGTCACCGCCTCACACCTGAGGTCGGCGGCGGCTTCTTGCGGAGTCGCGTCACGCGCCCATATAATAGTGCGTCGCACGCATACCGTTAAAAGCATTACTATATTACAGCGATCTCCCCTCCAACCCGCCCCTTCGGACAGTGGGTTTCGGAATGTTAAAAACGCTTCCGACACACGCGCATACACAAACACGCTATATAGTATAGGTATGCATATTATTTACTCTAACACACACGCACGACGCGCTCGTACAAAACGCTCACGTCATCGGGGCCAATATCGTATTTTTTTTTTTTTTTTTTTACATTCTCACGGTGCGAAGAACATAATATCGTCGCGGTGTTAAAACCTATTGAGATATACGTACTCGTGGGGTTTAACGTGTGCGCGGTGGAATTCGTTTATGACGATCGTCGTTGAGACACACAGAGAAAGAGACGGAGAGACATACTTTGCATCATGGGTGAGATACTTTTGGAGGATATGCTAAATTTTAAACAAAATCATTTCTCCGATAAAAAGGTTCTGACCGGAGCTTCGGTCAATATTCAATAGTAAATAGTGATTGTCAGTATATTGCGCACGGCTCAGACTAAGTTCATCAAAAAGTTGAACCTTAAAGTGGGGGGAGGACGAATGGCTCTTAGAATCTGGTCCGAACACTTGGTACACGAAAACCAGCGGTTCTGAACCATTGTATATTGGCGACCCGATATATTTACCTGATTTTTTTAGCGACATTTTTGAAAATCATTTCAATGGGAAGCTACCCGTCTTCCCACAACCACTTAAATTTTTTTAATAATCGTAATTAAAAGAAGCAATTTATTACTGTTCGTGTATTTATTTGTTTATTTAAAACCAACATACAAAATGATAAATTATAAGCTTGTTTGCCGAATAACATACAAAATAAATGTCATTGATTATTTTTAAAATTATTGTTGGTCATATAGTACTTATATTATTTTATTATTATTGTTATTATTCTCTCGCAGCGATGCCGTGATAAATCTGTACCACCGACACGCGGGATGGCGTAAATTTACTATGGTCGGTCTTAACGAACGAAAAACGTCTCGCGATACACGTTCGCCGTGCGTTTATCTCTCGCCCGATCGCCAATAACGATTTGGCACTCGACTGGATACTCGTCTTCGCCGCTCGCAAAAGTGCCGTCACCGAAGCAGCACACACACACACACGTAATATACACGAGTATATATTTTATTTAAAAAATATCGATCGGCCGGAGATTTACGTCGTCGTCGTCGTCTTCGTCGTCTGTGTGTAATCGTCGGTGAATCTTTTCGAAATAAATCGTCTCTTCTCGCGCGTGCGCGGTCTACACCGCGGCGAGGTGTGAAAATACTTAAGAAACGAAAAAGACAATGCCACACGGTGTATGCAATATACGAGTCTCTCTCTATCTCTGTCTTTCAGCCGCCAGGAAGACACTCATATGGTGGTGTGCTCATATTATATTATACTTGTGCGGTTACTTTGCGAATCCGAGTCCATCTCTCTCTCTCTCTCTCTCTCTCTTTCCATCCTCTCGCAGTATAAATCAGTTTGGCTCCGGTTCAACAATTTGTACCAGTTTGCTTTCCGATCGTTAATAATTAACTTCTATATACTTTTTTTTTTCACTCACTCTCACGCCCGCACACTCGAGCCGACGGGACTTTTCGCCTTCTCTCTCTTTCCGTCTCGATCGGCGATAAATTTCCACCCCCCTCCTCCCCTCTGCGTTTCGGATAACGCGTAGAGTTCAATTTACTCGCACGTCCAACGGCAACGGCGTGTATAATGTACTCTGTGAACGCGCATCGATCACTCCGCCACCGCCGCCTTGTATATAAATGATATACAGGTACATTTATTATTATTATCTTTTGTCCTTTTAACCGATTTAATTAACAATCATTCCGCGTCCCCTCATCACCCGCCCCGTCATCGTCTATGTCCGATATTTTTCGCAATTTTTTCCCCCGTCTCTTTTTCCGCGTTCACACCCCATAATTTGGCCGGACTCCCATTTAATCGTACACGTCATTCGACGCTCGGATGCAGTTCGCTTTTGCATACATACAGAGTGCTGCATAAGTCGATTCCCACTATCTATTAATTGAAAAAAATAATCACCACTCGTCTGTAATTAACACACTACTCACACCTTACAACACACTAAAGGTCAATAATTACTTGAACCGATAATACCTGCTGCCATTGCTATAAGTGATTATCACAATAATTATTATACAACTGATTATTTTTCGATTACAAGACGACGGAAATCAACTCTTGCCACACCCTGTATATTTGCGAAACGCCTTGCGTTGCTTACCTTAAAACGTGCTTAAATAACTTTCGAATTTGTGTGTGTCATTTGGCCGCGAAACTGCTGATTTTTTTAGAAAATTTTTGTGATCGTAAATGATTCATAATTGAAGCAAAACTCTAGATTCTATAGGGCACTTGAAGTTTTTCGAAATCGCATGGAAAACCGCCCTACACACGCTGTGCAACGTCTGGTGGACGAGCTTACGGTCAAAATTTGATTTCTAAAAACTTTAAATCGCTCTCAAACCTACGTTTTTCGTTAATTAATGATTTACAACCACTAAAATATTTCCCCAAAAAAAAAAAAAAAAAAATACCTTCACATTATATTGCTATCAGAAAAAAATAATAATAAATAAAAAAAATACACGTTTCAAAATTCAACTCCAAAATCTACTCTTTAGGGGCAGTTAAAAGGTATGAAATTTACCCATAATTTGTTGTATTATTTACATTATTAATACATTATGTAACTTTCTTGAATAAAGAAAAATTTTGCGCTATAAATTTCATTCTATTTTCAACGCTTATATGATAATATTATTATTGTTGATTACATACAATATTTGAATCACCCCGTAGATATAATAAAACAATAATTAGCGTGGAATACACGCGTATAGTGTGTTGTGGCCGCGGTGACGGGATCGTGTGTCGATTTTTCATAACAATAATAATAATAATAATAATATTATTATCATATTCGCTCGGGGTCCCGCGATAATTGTACGATAATAATGTTGGTGGAATCGTGCCTCCAAAAAAAGTCGAACGAGCGAAGTCGTGATTCCCCGTGGCCCAGAAGTGTTAACTGTCCAATTGAAACGGTAATGTATTACATTATTGGAAACAGCACCGGAGCGGTGGCGGTAATTAATTATATCGGTCACAGGATTACGGTTACTGCTGCAGTGCAGCAGCAGTAGTAGTCGTTTAAAAGAAAAATGTCTGTAAAATTAAAGATACGTCTCTTCTGTCTCGGATTGTTTTAGTCATTATCTGTCTCGTGTAACCGGCAGTCGCGCATCAGGCGATTTATAGCACGGCGGCGGCTTATAAATAATAATTATAAAAAAAGCCGGACATACTTCGCACGACGGGTGGGATTCTCTTGACGGGTGTATTCAATTTTAAAGAAACTATAAATCATTTCTTCAATAAAACGATTCTGAACGAGGGAAGTGAATAATATAAAAAAAAAATGTTGGAAAAATGTCCAAATTTTTTTTTCACATTTTCTAAATTTTCTTGCGCCATAATCTTTCTTATATGATTCCCTATCTATGTATAAATTTTCATAAAATTCGGATCAAAAAATGATTGTTTCCGAGTCGTTTTTGTCAAATTTTGGGTAGTTTTTTCCAAAAAAAACATTAAAGAATTGAGAAATTCAAAAAATGACCTCTCTAAAGTACAATTTAGAGGCGAATCGGGTTTCAAAAAGTTATCGATCGAAACTTTTGGAAAAGTATTTCTATACGAAAAGTTGTACGCAGAAAAAAAAAATAATAAAAAAAAAATAAACATTATTGTAAAAACTTCACTTCGCTCATTTTCTAAAACGATAATAATTTATCGCGTACAAAATTTTGATTTGCGCTCGTGCGTTTATGGCGAACGCGCGTGTATGTCATGTAACATCGCATAGCGTTTCCTCGAAATTGATTTTTTTTTTCCCCCCGTGACAGGACATATTTGCGTTAGTACTAAGTAAATTTTCGAAACCGGATTTGCCTCTAGTTAGTATTTTAGAGAGATCATTTTTGAATTTCTCAATTCTTCATTTTTTTTTTTTTTGGAAAAAACTACCCAAAATTTTACAATAAAACACGGAAACCAACGTTTTTCGATCCGAAATTTATGAAAATTTAACCATTGATAGGTAATAATATGAGAAACATTTTGGCGCAAGAAAATTTAAAAAATGTGAAAAAAAAAATTTCTCACATTTTTTTTCTCATTAATTTTTTTTTCCTTTATTTATTAAATAAAAAAAAAAGAAGTAAAGTAAAGTAAAGGCAAAAAAGCCGGATATACTTCGCACCACGGATATTCTTCGCTCTTCGGGTCAGATACTCATGGTAAGTGTGTTGAAAATGACGACCATTATTGATTTTTATATTATTAACTTATTTCGTTCAGAATGGCCTTATTGAAGAAATAATTTATCGTTTCTTTAAAACTCCACAAACCCACCAAGAATATCTGACCCGAGGATCGAAGAATATCCGTGGTGCAAAGTATTTTCGGTGTTTTAAACTATAAATCGACATGACAAAAAATGTATCTTTTTATTTTTCTAGATAAATAAAATTATCGTCATATTTTATCTTTATCTCTTATCTCAGCATGTTATTATGAAAGTGCCTTTATCCGGGTAAAATTTCTTCAATTATCTAGAAAATTTTTTAATCATCTTTGCTCAATTTTTGGGATTAAGTTAATTGCCCCGAAGTTATGGAAAATGTATTTTAATTAGGTAGGAAAAAGGCCATAAGCTGACCGCTGTACGAATCGGTCGTGAATAAAATTCTGCAATATTCCTACAGTAGATATATCTCGTTAATTATCGTCGAAATAATTTGAATACACCGAAAAATGCAAACAAAAATAGGGCTTATTATCGACAAAGGAGACGGATAATTCATTATAGCTTCGTTTCGCGGAGTACTTAAACGAATAAAAAACTCTGTGTTTTTGTTTACTGATTTTCGTTTTAAAGCACACTTTAATTACAGTTTTTCTTAATACGTATTATATTCCGTGAATTATTTACTTTATTTAAATATTTATTTGTTTTTATTTTTTCTCATCGTTATGACTGAAGCCTTCGTCGCATATTATTTATCTCTCTGATGACTGTGACGTTTTCAAAACAGATCTATTGGTTTTTTTTTTTATTATTTAATTACCAACGTTCGATGCCCGTTAATGAACATTAACAAACATTAAACAGCCTCTAATGTCAGCCAAATCTCAAAAACATCAAAGAAACTAATTTATTTATGATACCGGTATCGCTTCAAAGGCAGTTTGCTTTTCATTCACTTAAAACGGATTCGCTTTATACATATAATATTATATTAATGCTAATTATAATTAACTTCTTATACATTTCAAAGTAATACCTACTTACTTTATGGTGAATTTATCATCAAAATGAGCTTTCTCTGTTTACTGTTTTTTGTCCATTCGAAAACGAATATGAATTAAAACGAAAAATAATTTCCAGATAATTCTATAATGATATTTTACTACTGATAATTCAATTTATTCAGCGGTTTATTGATTCTTACTTTATAAATTTGTAATTATTTATTCATTTATTTTTGATAATTTGATACGAATGAGTCTGTATTCTTATAGTACTCTTTTGTTGTAATACAATTAATGTAATAAACATCTAATACAACTAACAAGTACAGCCAGTGTCATATTTACACAAGGACAAATTGGACATATGTATATTGATCAGTTTTCAGAACTTTAAATTATTTTTCATTTTATATAATAATAAATATTCATAATGATAATTTAAAATATACTCTAATATACCCTTATATTAAATAATATGCAATATTATTTTATGATATGATAATTTATATAAACCAAAAATAACGAACATGAATTCTCCTTAAAAAAAATTCCATTCATTTTATTTAATTTTGAAGCAAATAATGACATTCGATTAGGGGCCAATAGTTTTAAATTGCACTGGGCTTATGAATTGATAAATTGAGACCTGCCTATTATATCTAATGAGAAGAATCATTGATTTTTATCGTTAAACAATTAGAACTTTCGAATTTATTATAGATATATGAACAGGATATTGCCAGTATTTGAAATTTTTTTTTGCGAATAAAATTGATGTAAGTTGATTTAAAAACAAATAAGAATTTACATTCGAATGTTTAAATAAAAACTATTTAAATGCTTTTTACGCATCGTTTGTCGTCAAAAGGGTCACGATAAAAGTAAAAATGTTTAGTAGTAGGTATCGAAAAATTAGACTATTAACTTTAAATTACTTATATTTTTTTTTCTTATCACCCAAATTTTTAAATTTGAAATTTTATACCTACTACAGTTTTAGAAAACATTCAAAGTAGCCAGTTTTCAAATTCAATTTTTAGGAAAATATTGGCTTTTAAATCTCTTATAATGGTTGATTCGTTAATTTTCTTCGAGTTTTTTAAGATTAAGAATATAATTTAATAATATTGTTAAATAAGTCATAATATTACAAAATTAATATAATAAAATTAAATAATAGTAAAAATGTTCAAAAAAAAAAAAAAAAAGTTAAAATGTATATATAGAACAAAAGTAATTGCATTTGTCTAATCATTTTGTGACATCCTGTATATACATTATACATACAATATATTTATATATAATTTTAAAACGAATTAAAAAATATGTATTGTATTTTGTTATTATCTTTTTGAAAATCGGTATGGGCAATTGTACGCCCATGACTCGATGGATAATTCATTATAATCAATTATTTCTATACATTAACATCAAACAAACAAAATTAATAATTCAATCGATGTGCAGTTCAAGTGCCTACGTAACAACGAACCACCCACATTATTTCCTTTCCTTATTCGAGGAGTTGTATATAGCCACTTTTCTCTATGGCTTGGAATTTGAAGTAGACTCTCTTCACGCATGTAAAAAGTTCAAGGGGTAACCATTTAAAAGACTAGTGGTTATTAATTCAAAGTGAAGATTTCGTCATACATTTTGACAACGTAAAATATTTAATAATAATCTTGTGCGCGGATATCAATTATCAATTACGAATAAAGGACACATAATATTATAATCACGATTTCGACGTCATTAGAAAAAAAAAATAAAAAATAGCGAAGATTTAAAAAGAATATATTATAATAATATAATATTTGCTAGCATTTGGACATTTAATGTTCGTGATTTAAATAAAATCTTAAAATACAAAACTCGAGTTTAACATTACTATACGTGTAGTGTGTATTAAAAAAAAATAAATAAATATTTAAAGTCTTTACAATACAATACGGCATATTGTATTGATTAGAACTAGTCAGTGGCGTAACCAAGGGGAGGGCCACGGGGCCATGGCTCCCTCCATAGGTCTTATTTTTTTAACCCATAAAATTGGTTCTAACTTTTATTCAATTGTTTCATATTCATATAACTAATATTCATAACATAAAATATTCTCATAAGTGTATGTATATTATTTTAATTAGGTATTGATAAATGAGATTAACAAAGATCACTTAGAGAAATAAAAATTTAAGACTTTACAAAATAAAGTATTTTAATGTTAGCTTATTCAACCATAGGAAAATATGATTTTTGAATTCTGAGTGAGGTGAAAAATATTTTGGTTTTGCAGTAATATATATATATATATATATTTTTTATCTTTAGGTAAAAGTACTTTTTTACATTTTTTAACTTGTCAAACAATTTTATAAATACAAATTTTTATTTAATTTGTAATTTCAAGAAGTATCTTCTTGAAATTCTTCATAGTTTTCCAATCATAATAAAATAACTACACAACATTTTAAAGTTAATGTAATAATTATTATTACCTATAATGAATAATTTTTATTTTTATTGACGACGAAAAGCCTAGTACATACTAACAAATCATGGTAAAGTAGATAATATATAACTATTGTCATGAGATAAATTATATTTATTAATATATTTATAGTTATAATTATTATTATATATATTTTTTCTTTTGGCCCATTCCATTGAGAAATCCTGGCTGCACCACTGGAACTAGTGTTGTACTCGTATGGTATAATTTTCAATTTCAAATTGTACGATTTTGATATTATGTGTAATTTACACTTTAGAACGACAATGAGAACATTATGATTTATTGCAGTCTAATAAGTCACACTTTCGTCGGGACACATCGGTGATAACGATAACTCACCCCGAGACAGAATATTTGGTACTGTAGCCCCCGCAATAACGCGTATTTATCAGTGTACTTCGCCGAATACGTGGTGCGGTATAATTATTCCAAAAACCGTGGTTTACCGACGACGGCACGATTTCGACAAAGGTTACCGCCATAACGCGACGCACGTAATTTGAGTAATGCGACGACTAATTTATTAATTAGTCTTCGCGCGTTAGTTCTGATTATTATAATTATAATTTATTATCATTGTGGTGTATTATAATAATAATTGTTGATTATAATTAATGTTTCGAATCAATTTGAGCGCGCGGGAACACTGCTAACTTGCACTGCTGCACGGCACTTCTGGAAGCAGTCGATTGCCGTCTGGCAGTGTTATTGTTATTATAACGCAATTTACCCATTTATTGTCGTCATAATATTATTCTAACAACAATTACATGTCATTACTTTATTTTTTATAAGACCGACCTTAATGCAGTGACATGGCTGCGTGATAACAAGGGCTCGGATGTTATTGCATTTGCAACTTTTTTTCCTATTGCAAAGAATTTTTTCCTATTGTTTCAAAATTTTTGAGACCACGACTACCTATATAATGTCACCTATATTTCAACCGATCCTTTTATTATGATAAAAAGTAGTGTCAAATTATCATAATTATTATTGTATTAAAGTTAAAAATAATAAATACTCGATGAATATAAACGTACATTTTCATCGTGAAACCCAAATTTTTGCTAACCGTATAATAATAATTTTTTTTAAAAAAAAACTAGTTATTTAATGTAATGGCAACGCCCAGTTTGACAATCACTACTCTAGCCGACACGTTTGTTGTTTATTTCGCCACTAACAACTATACATTATTATTGTAATTATTGTAAACTGTGTACGACGCGGAGACATAGAAACGATTGTTATGTAATTCGAAAGCGCATTATAACATATTTTTTTGTCATATTTGTTAAAAAAAATAAATACGTATCGTGTTATTTCGATATTCTGTGAAAATGTATACTCGCGTGGCGTCCATTTACTGTGCGATCGTCGGACACTGTGCGATCGTGTTCCGAATGCTGTCGGAAGTGCTGAGCCGGTGCAGCAGCGGCAGGTGGTGGTGGAGTGGAAAACCGCACGATATGCCGTTAGAGGAGGAGATAATAATCGGTTCGCGGATAGACGAGTGGCGATCCGAGGAGACGGCCTTCGTCGTCGGTCTGAACGAGGACGACAAAGTCGGGTGGACCGGAACGCGGAACGGTGCGGAACAAGAAGACTGGAAGGTTTGGTTAGTGGAACGCGAAAATAAATTGAAAATTGAGTTGCACGACGCCCGGGAGAAGCTGAGCAGACGGACCGTGGAGCTTGGTCGCGCGCACCGGGAAAACGAACGGCAACGCGCGGAAATAACCGATTTGACGGTGAAATTCGGTCGGCTTCGGGACGCGGTCAAGAGCGGAGAAAAGGTGAGGACTTGGCATCAGGGGAAGTCCTGGATGGCGGAAGAGAACAGTCGCGGGGGTCAGCAGAACCCGCTGTTGTATTACGGCGGTGTGGCAGAGATGACGCGTTTGGTGAACGCACTCGCGGCGGCGAAGACGCACAATAACGAGCTGCAAAAGACGAGGGATTACTTGGAAGACGTGAATTTTCTCTTGGAGAACGCGTTGAACGACGCGCTAGACGAGCGATGGAAGTCGGACGACAAGCTGAGGATGGTGGAACAGAGGTTTTGTCCAAGACGGACGTGGGCGGGCTGAAAACACTATATTGCGAAGGTTGGGGGAAAAATAAAAAAAAAAAAACCACACAAAAGACGGGATTTGTTAAATTATATTGATATTATGTTGTATATTACTATGTTATGATCTCAGAATTAAGGAAAAAATAATTTTGTTCAAGTTGATATTTCGTTCTGTTGTTAATAATAATAATAAAAAATAAATAAATAAATAATAATTTCATACCAAAATCGTTTTATTTATTATTTCATTTTGCGTACTAAAGTATTCAAACGATCGGAGAGCGCTATTAATGAAAATAATTTCGATTTTTGAACCGATAACTTCGGAGACGTGAGCATTTAAATATTAGTAGAGTAGTTGACAGTGCGTTTTTTCGAGGTTACCACAAACTACTTCATCACTTTACTACTAAACTTCGAATATTATCATGTTCAACATTCAACAACGTGATATATATTTATATTTATGTTCAAAAGTAATTATTTCAATATACATAATACATTGTATAAATGTATACTGTATAACAGTCACAATTTTTTGCGACGATTCCCGTGGAAAATAAGTAACGGTTTTCAAAATATTACAAAGAAGATTGTTAATTTTGTCCTTTGAGTAAATATTTATTTCAATATTGTTTTTAAGTACCTACGGAATATAGTATAGACAGTATGACACTTTTTGTACGGCGCGTTATGAGTGGAAAATAAAAAACGATTATTATACGGGTAAGTATTAAACAAACATTTTATTTCAAACGGAAATTAATTCGTTTTTCTTATGAACAGTTGCAAAAAATAAATTTTGTGATCCATGGTCGAGGATTTTTTGTAAAGCAAGGAATATGATATTATAATCTTAATCGCACGTCAAAAACACACTTGTGAATTTCGCTGTCAAATACGCGGCGCGATAAATCCATATAAATATATATTGTGTTAGAAAAAAAAATAAAAATTGTTAAAACTAACTTAATATAAGCCATAGCAAATGAAAGCGATAAATTATTTAATAAAAAGATATATATACCCACACAGCAATTTGAAAATATTATAATTGTCACAATATTTTAAAATAGTTTTATCGAAAATATTATATTCAAAATATAGTTAAGCTGTTTTGAAAATATTTGGCCATAAAATATTAAAATAA
>JAIPRM010013076.1:0-11677 GCA_025469315.1 Stegophylla sp. TES_Ste_2020 | reverse complement strand
ATCGTTTTATTGAAGAAATGATTTATCGTTTCTTTAAAATTTAATACGCCCGTCAAGAGAATACCACCCGTCGTGCGAAGTACACCCATCGTGCGAAGTATGTCCGGCTTTTTTGCCTTTTTTTTTAAAATTTTTACACAGTATTGCGTCATAGGAATAACGTGTGTATATATATATACATACATTTTTTTTTTGTAGGTTTCAAAATTTCAAATTTTAAATTTTATATTACAATTTTAGAAAAAAATCAAAATAGCCATTTTGACTTTTAGAAAAATATAGGTGCAAATCTCTTATAAAGATTAATCCGTTCATCTTCTATGATTTTTTTAAGTTCGCAAATAATTTGAAAATATCGTTAAATAAGTCATAATACTCATAATATTACCATTATTATAATATATATTTGTCAAAATTATTGACAAACTTAAAAAAATCATAGAAAATAAACGATTAACATTAATTAGAGATTTAAGCATCAATTTATTTCTAAAGTCAGGTTTTCAAAATGGTTATTTTGAATTTTTTTCTACAACTGTAGCATAAATTTCATATTTAAAAATTCGGGACCTTACACAAAAAAAAAAAAAAATAATAATTTTTTTTTAGGAATTATTGCAGTAGTACAATGCTGTAGTAATATATATATTTTTTTTAAGTAAAAAAATTATTAGTACAGAACAAAAATTATCACATTTTTCAAATTATACTGGGACACCCTGTAAACGCCCACTTAAGTTGAATATTTTTACTCTGAACTCTGAAGTCTGAAATATATTTTACTAAATAAAAATCATGTTTTACATTTTTTGTAAATGATTTTCGTATGTTTGTATTGTTTATTATTAATAATTAAATATATTTATTTCTGCTACAAAATAATTCCGATTCGAGATCACAATCATAATTAGATGTTGTGTGCATTTTTAACGTTTTATTGATTTTTTTCTTTTTGTCCTTAATAACGTGAATTATTTCTCAAAATCTTACACACGAACGAATGAAAAACAAAAATATGCATAAAATGAACAATATTACATATACTGAACTCTACGCTTAGGAAAAGTCGTCACTGAAATTTTGTTTTTTTGAGGAAGGGGGTGGGGGTTAAAAATAGTAACCTCTGTTTTGCTGCATAAATTAAATTACTATTATCAATGTTTTCACTTTTTAAACAATTTTGGAAGGGGTGTATATGCCCCTCTCCAGTTATTATTATTTGGCCACCTATCCGGGAAAGTTCATAAATCATAAGACACACATCGGAGATAAAACATATTATTTAATAATAAATAATATGGACTTGTAAACTCTAAAATAGTAAATCTATACTGAAAAAAATATTGTTTTGTCATTCAACAAAAATGATTAGTTAGATGATAACATGTGATTTAAAAATTTGTTCAAGTTTTAAATATGAGTGCGAAATATATTCAACTATTTATATATGTTTTTGTTTTGACTGATTTAAATAATAATTTTACCGACATCGTTATATTTGTCGCCACTGCGAGGCTACCGGCTGGTAATATCGATAATAAATAATAACTACAATTTGTGGCGTCGACCTAAGCACATTTTTACATTTTCCTCTAAAAAAAAGAGTGACCGACGCGATCGTCTACTGGAATTCGAAATATTTACTCGGAAAATCTCATTCTCTTATGACCAAAGGCCATTTCGATTTACACAGGGCGTCGCGAGTATTTTCACGGATTTTAATCCGCTCCGCGCCGCGCGTGGAAATATTCCCCAAAGGAATGCGTGTAACCGATTAGCGATTATAATAATGCGACCCTCCGGCGGAGGATTCAGTGGATACATCAGAATCGAGTAAGAAAACTGAAAAAAAAACTAATTGAGTCCCAGCAACAAAAACTTACTGTAACAGTAACATTTGAGTCCCAGGGAAAAAAATATGGAATGTAGCAATTGAGTCCCAGGGAAAGATTGCAATTACAATAATACCTAAAAGTGTTGGATACAAAATATGTTCCAATAAAACAATATTTATGCCTGTATCGCAATGTAATAAATAGTAATATGCAGTTTTCTTTATTAATATTATTAATTCTTCGACTTGTATGATCGTATACGATACGTATGTCTCATTGTATCATTAGTCCGGGAATTTATGGTAGATAATTTATGGTAACTGAGACTTTACTATAATTTCCGACAAGGTAACTAAAGTTTAAGTGCGGCCGAAGAGCCTTAACGAATGTTCAGATTACTCAAAACTCGAACTTCTTAAACTCACTATCACCGCCTGTGCCCGCGTTTGTGAATATTATTCCATCGTGTGTGTTTAATGTTTTTATGAATTTATTATTTTCCGTATAAATTGTGGCGTTATTTTTTCGGGGGGTTGGAAGTTGGAGGTCTTAGAAGAGAAAGAGAGAGAGAGACTCAGAAAAATTGGGAAGGCGATTTTAAAGAAGGATTTTACGCGACAATCAAAATAATTACGAACTTCCGAGAAATGAATTCATAGATATTATTCGGTTGGGTCTTGAATGATCTGTAGAACAAAAAAAAAAAAAAAAAATGCTCTTCGACCGTTTATTTGACGGGAGAGAAACTTTGGACTTCCTGTAGAAATTCAAGTAAAATTTTTACCAAAGTGGTGTGTAACTGTAGTGTGTGTGTGTGTGTGTGTGTGTGTGTGTGTGTGTGTGTGTGTGTGTGTGTGTGTGTGTGTGTGTGTGTGTGTGTGTGTGTGTGTGTGTGTGTGTGTGATAGCTCGAGCGCACAAGTTTTGTGGGATGGATTCACGCGGTAAAAAGGACGCGAAGGAAAGACGGACGAGAGAAAAAAAAAAGTCCATACGAAATCATTCTGCTCGTCCTCGGTCCTCTTTCGATCCTTCCGCCCCGCATACGACCATCACCTAGATAAATTAATTGAGGGTTGACCGGACGACGGCGGCAGTGGCGGCATTCTTATATATATATATATATATATAATAAGCGCGCGCGTGTGTGTGTATATATAAATATAATGTATACGTATATACATTATGTATGTGTGTGTGTGTGTGTGTATACACTGTATATAGACGCGGCGGCGGTATAGCAGCAAGGAAGAATTATCGCTTTGTTTTTGCGTGTCATCGCATCGGTAAAGTGAACGTCCATTAAGCGGGTTTAGGGCCCGTTTCACAGCTCCCGCAGGACGACGGCGGCGCGGCCGTGGCGGCGGACGGCGAGTGGTTGGACGAGGGGCGGGGGGGGACGTAATTTATTAGAACCTCGTACCGCGCGCGTTCTCTCGCTACTCTTCTACGCCGCCGCCGCCGGTCACGGATCGCTGCCACCCCCGTCTCCTCGACTCCTTCACGGGCCACTGTACCGTTCGTACGTCTCCCCGCCGCGCCGCCCCCCCACACCTGCCGCCATCAGGCCGATCTACTGTCTGTTCGTCGCCGCCGCCGTCTTCCTAGTCGTCGCCGTCTTCTCCTCGCAACACCGTCCCTCCCCTCCATCCACCTCGTTGCTGACTAGTCATAGTGTTCACCCCATCACTTCCCCCCCACCCCCCCCGTTACGTGCCGCCACCACCACCACCGTCGCGAGCGTGACCATTGTGTACCGTTATCTTAATATCGCACACAAATCAAACTGTTTTCTCGAGACGCGCGAGAAGAAGAGCACGTCGGATGATCGCGGTGACGGCCAGCTCCTGTTCGCGCACGCGCTGTACGAACGAGTGGAAAACTTATTTCCCGAGACGCGCACACACACACGCGTTCTCGTCGTCCTATTCATTACGCGCATTCTTGTCGCACACTGGTGCTCAGAACAGGGCGTGGGCCTGGGGGGGGGCAAATTTCAATACTACTAGTATAATATTTGAAAAACGCTTTTTTATTTAAATTTGTTTAATTATTTTGTTGAATAATTCATGTACGGTTTACCGAACTTAACGACATTTAAAATAACTTAAAAACAAAAACATATTTTTACACGATAACAAATAACAAATGGTTATTAAAGTTTATTAGTTATTACTTAGTACAGTGGTTCCCACTTAGTACTTGGCCGAGAACCCATAGCTAAAACTTAAATTGAACCGGGGACTCCCTTTTTACGAATGTGCTTGTGGACTTTCCATTCTTTCTATACATATATTGTTTTAACTTTATTTAATCAAACAATACCTTCTTTTTATGATTTATTTTAATAAACACATCCTTTTTTTATATTATCTCAATATCTACAAATTTACTCTCTCTCTCTCAAAAAAAAAAAAAAAATCACTGCCACGGACCCCCCAACATCAACTTACGGACCCCTAGGAGGGGTTCGTGAACTACCAATTGGAAACCACTGACCTGAATACTATATATTCAAACATGTTTTATATATCTCAAATGATTTTGTGTAAAAAATGATAATTTCCCATTTGGGGGGGGGGGGCAAATGCAGTGATTTGCCAGGGGTGCCATTAGACTTCAATACTACCCTGATTTGGCACATCGTGATATGCATGCTATATTGATCGTTATTATTATATAAACTCATAAGTGCCTCGTATACTCCTACAAGTAGTAGATTGGAATATTCCAGATATCAAAAATAAATTTCCGAACAATAGAAATTTGTATTATTGGTTTGAGTAAAAGTCCGTGAAGAACACTCCCAGTCATGCGACTCGATTATCGTCAGATATAAATTATGTTATCGTTATTTATGATATGTTTTCCCGTATGAAAACACAAGAAAATTAAAAATTCATATCTTTAACATATTTTCTGCGCTACATATTGTTTTTATATCGAAGGGCATATTGAAATTTATATTTGCAGATAATATTTTCTTACGGAAAAACCAATATGGTTATAAAGGCACTCGATGTAAATATTTACCCCATGTAATTAGTTGAAATTTTACAATTGAGATTTGAACTTAGAGAAGCATCTGGACTGAGTGTTGTGGTATTTTAGGCAATAACAATTAGGAGTGAAAATAGAGTGATATAGATATAAATAGTAATTTTATCATAGTTATAAATACAAAATAGACTATAGTAATAGAGAAATGACTACTGTATTCTAAAAATTATTTGACCTAAGTCATATTTTATTTTCCATATAAATCGTATAAACTGACATAACTCAATTTTTTTTTTTTTTAATATTTATCTTTTTAAAATTTTAATTATATCATTAAAATGTGGAAAAAAAATAAAGAAAATTGATACAATTTCGAAAACTATTGAACGATTGGTTGATTTTTTATTTAGATAATAAGTTATAATCAAATTTTGAAATCCTCTTCCAGACAAAATACCGTTTTTGACTTGTGTCATTATAATCGCCGGGGTGCGAAATATAAGTGCACTGCATCGCAGCTAGTTGGGAGGTGAGGGAGACTTTTGCGCTGGTTGGTGAAAAATTGAGGGGTGGCAAAATTAAGGACAGACTTTAAAAATTGTATATTAATTTCAGACATGTAATATGTAATATGAATTTAGTTTTTTCTGCTCCTTGCTGTTCTTCAATAGGCTATACAAACACTTATAACTAATAAGTGACTACCATTGATTATAGAATAGTCTATTCTATAACCAATGTTGACTACTTAGCACCGTACTAGGGCATCGGTATTGTACAATAAAACCACTCCAAACACTAAGTTTACCTCTATAAAAAATATTACCTTCCGTCGTCTCTGAACCCACCTTCCCCTGATATTGAAATCTAGTTTCAGCGTTCTATGATTTGTAATCATTACCTTGGCTTCTCAAAATGAGAAATACGGTGAATTTTTCTAAACCCGCCCATCCGCTATAATTTCGTCCGTGACATTTGACCCGAACTAGAGTCAAATATACACGTGACATAGTGCCAAATATAAACTCTTCGATTCGCGATTTCGAAAATTGGTTTTGGTGAAATTTTCGCAATCGTATAAATACAACTGAAGTGCTCGAGAAAAACGGTTAACGCGCGCGCGGACGCAAAAAACGTTTTGAGGATTTTTTTTATGGGGGGAGGGGGGAAATGAAAAAAAATAAAATAAAAGCGCGAAGGTGCGTGTACACCGCACGCGCTCGCGTATAATATGTGGTGGAGGTTTGAGGTTAGCCGTATAAAACCGACATTTCGCGGTCCGTTGAGCAAACGCCCGCGAGATTGGTGGTCGTTAGCCGTCTCGGAACCGTTTCGGGCGAGAAATATATAGACGGCGAAGATGCGCGTGGCCTTTTTTTTTCTCACTCTCTCTCTACCTCCCCCACCCCCATTCCCGTCTCGCGGCAACCAGAAATAAGGTCACTTACCGCAGTTTCGGTTTTTTGCTTCGACCGTGGAAAGACCTGAAAGGTTTACGGTTTACGTCCAAACCCACGGACCTTTCGGAGACAAAGAACATATAAATTGACAACATTTATGGCGTACAAGTTTATCCGCGAATATAACCCCCTGCACGCCGCCGTTTGCAATCGATTGTTTTTTGATTTAGGAAAGCCGCAAGTGTGTGTGTGTGTGTGTGTGTGTGTGTGTGTGTGTGTGTGTGTGTGTGTGTGTGTGTGTGTGTGTATATTTATAAATAAACCTACGTATTATACGAACGTATCGGAATAAAAAAAAAAATATACGACGGTAAATATTTTATTCGTCGTCGTCGTCCTCCGCTTAGTCGTTAAATATATACTTATATGTATACATATATATATATATATATACACACACACCGACGATCTACATAATTCATGTCGAGGGTTCGATACGGCGGCGGGCGGTTTTATATTTCTCGAATCTCTTTCCGATCCGGCGAGTATAGATTAAAATATATACGTGCTCAGAGTATTATAAAATATTTACAATAATCGGTATTTTTCGCCATAAATGTCGGTCAAATATCGCGAATGACCGACAAGTCGTAAAAAAAAAAAATAAAAAAAATATCGAATCCCTTTTTTACCCCTTCCTATGTTCTCCGTTCCCCGTTCGTTGTGAAGATTTGAGTGGCAAAACCGTTTTCGACGAAAAGGAACGTATTAAAATAATATTATTATCGTTTAGACCGGCGGAACAGACGGAAGACAATAGTAGTCGCGCCGCGAAGTGTTCTCGGAGATGATATACGATATATTATACAGAGTCCCCGACAGAACGTTCTCGTTTCGATGACGTATCGACACTAAACGGTAAAATTAGTTTTCGCTAAATCGACATTATCGGGTGCAACAGATACAAAAATGCATTTATCAAATCCGGAATCTCGGCTATAAAGGTTTGTTCGCTCAGACGTGTCTAGTCGACTTACGTTCGAGATAGGGTGTGTTGTCTTTTTTTTTTTTTTTTTGTATTCCTTCGTGTTATAAATGTCTTCAATCCATTCTATACCCTCAATTGATGGAGTTAATGGTTGGTGGGAGGGTAGGTTTCTCTTGGAATTTTAGACTGCACGCGTGATCGAATAGGGTAAAATGTATTGTGGCAAAATTATTTTTCTAGTACTTATAATATAATGCACGCTTAAACAATAATAATTAACTTTTGAACTCGCCAGTGTTTTATTTATTCATTTTATTTTATAACACTTATGCTGGCAATATTTCAAATACAATATTATTTTGGTATTATACATAACAGTTACAAACAAAGCGATAAAATGAATACAATATAAAATTACAACAATAAAGTATTGATAACGCTCAAGAATGTACTGTTTATATTACCGTACAAACATTATAATATTATGTTACGACTAAAGTGCGAAATTGGATAATGTGCACATTAGCCACATTACTTGGATAAAGTTAATAATCGACATTTAAAATCATAATTTCGTACATTAACTGGCTATTGTTTGAGATGGTTTTCAATGCTAAATCATTATCAAATCAAAGTTGCGTGACAAGTCGAGGGTAGTTTTCGATTTGAATGGGGAGCGCAAAACGCGACGGAAGCGACTACTATACAATCTTGTGAAGCAAGAGAGGGTAGTATTGTAAAGTGAGCGAAGGAACGCAGCTTCGAAGTGAAGAAAAGTTCAACGCTGTACAAATATAAAAAAATATCAAATTTATATTATCAGACCATGATTTTCAATTTTAATTATTCACTTTATCCAAATACGTAGCATGGCTATTGTGCACATTATGCAGATAATATGTACATTAGCCACATTTAGATTTTAGCCGTAACATATACATATTACAATTATTATTTTAAATATAAAAACGTATTATAATTATATAGCAAGGATATAACAATACATAATATAATTGACTGTAAATAGCACCAAAAAGTGTTGACAGCAAATACTATACTATACTATACTGGTATTTGCTATTTAGAAGTTCCACTGTATAAAATATTTATATAAAATATACTCTTCAGGTAAACGACCGAAGCCACGACTGATGCTTCACCAGACCTGAATTAATGTATAGGCAAGGTACGCAATTTGGGTTAGCTGTGAAGGGAACTATTTTTTTCTAATAGTATTAAAAAGTTATTTCAAAAATTTAAATTAAAAATGTTTAAGCAATATAGTGTTAATGATAAAATTAAAAAAAACTTAACGGTTTTGCAAAATCATTGATTTTATTATTATTGATTTGTTAGATTATTTTCGTGGCCATGGTCGAAGTTAATGTAACCGTTGTTTAAATAGTATCAATGGTAGAGGTACATTGATTTAATCAATAGTATAAGTACTGTTGTCACCATCGGTCTTTTATAGGTTGTTATAAGGGTAAAAAAGGAAAGCGTCACTGTTCTAATATAATCTAACACAATTTAATTCTCTTCCCAACATCAAGCTAATAATACTACGAAAATCATGCACGTGTGTGTACATTAAGTTATAATAATACAATTCTAATTTCAGCGTTTTTTTTTGTTGCAGGTACGTATCCAATTCACTTTAAGCTCAGTTCGCATTGATCAATGAAAACGTTGTAAGGTTTGGCTTATTTTAGCATTTTTATTCAATACATTTTCCCTTTTAGAATAATAAAAAAAAAAATGCACTTCTAACTAAAAAAAATACAAATTCAATTTCGATTAGTGATTAACGTAAGGAAAATCTTTAATACAAAACCTTTATTTTCTTTTTTTTTTAATTAATAGAATACAAAAAAATTGACCAAATGTCTTTAAAAAAAACTGTTTTTCACTAGAAAATATTGATTTTATTAAAATTCTTTCGTAAAACGATTATAACAAATTAATTGACCAACATTTTGATATTTTTTCCCGAATCGTTAGAATAAGAATATCAGCCTTACAAAGGGCTTTTAAAAAAACATATGTCTAGGGCCATGGACGCCCATTAGAGGGAGACAAGGGAGGGACATGTCTCTCCCTTGGAAAACAAGAGAGCTTCGAGAAAAAGTGGGTTCTTTCAAAAAAGTTGTGCAAGGTAATTTTTTTGTATTTTTTTGAAAAAGATTTTTTCTGAATGTATAAAATATACCTAAACAATCAACGATCAATATTGATATCCATGTTTACAACCATAAACATTTATATTATGTCTATGTTTATAACCCACTCTTCACAGATATATGACATGTATTTAATCCATACCTAAATTTACGATCATATAGATAGTAGTAATAAACACGGTTTAAACCATGATAAGAAAATATAAATATATATATCACATTCCTTGGAACAATACTTTATGCCATGAACCACGATATATATTATGCCATAGACATTATTAATAGAAAATTATTCTATGGTGGTTTAGGGTCTATGGAAAGTTTCATCGATACACGAATCTCGAGTCTATGGTAGTTTATAGAAATATTAATACAATAATATTATTAAATTAATAATATTCTTTAAAGCAAAAAGTAATTTTTTTAATCTTTAAGTATAAAGTTAAATTGTTTTAATAATTGAATGAACAATGAGTGCCTTTGATAAATTAAAAACATACATTTTTACTAAGCGAAAAGAACCAGAAACTTCTCATCCTACCTGTGACAGTAAGAAAAAAATGTGTAAATTATTAGTAATTTATGTAAGAAGTATACTTAATATTCATAGTATAATGAATAAATAAAATTATATTTTACTAAACTATGGATCAAAAAACTGTAATATAACAAAAGCTTTATTAAGTAGTCAATGATCAAAACTCAATACCTCAAATAAAATATACAACTGGAACTATCAAAGAAATTATTAAATTTTTAAATTTTTCAGGGAAAGTATTTTAAGAAAAAAACTTATTCCTAACATTCCATTACTTTGTAAAACATGATGGTTTGAAAATTATAAATTTATACGGTTGTTTAATAACAATTTTAATGAAATAAAAACTGCCCTTGATAAATTATTTTCGGTTTGTCCCCCCTCCCTTGAATTTAATCAAATGGGCGCCCATGTTTAGGGCTATGCATGAGCTTAATTCGGCATGACACCGTGGTACAGTTCACAGAGGCCCGTGAATTCTCGTAAATTTTTCATTTTCTTTTCCCTCGACTGCGAGACGACCCACCGAGCCTATACCAACTGCAGTTTCGATCCATATCCATTTTATTATTACTATAGTTGTGGCTATTATTTTATTAAACATCTGTCCGGCAACGCGCACTTAATAGTAAATCTCAATTCCGTTTCGCCTGCAGTTGTATTCTCTCCGCGTGCTTCATTAATTTTACGAGCCGACCGTCTGCAATGGCGAAGAAGACGGCCGGTTTTCATCCCTCCGCCGCCGAAGCCACGGTTGTTGCCGTCACCCCTACCGCGCTTCCCCGTTCCCCCCGTGTTTATCGTCCACTATACCGTCGCCACTGATTCGAACTATTGGATTCATTGATTATCGAGCACGCCCGTCGCACAACTAGGATATGCGTTTTGGACAGTCAACATATTTACTATAAAATATTTTATAATTTGTCCAACCCCCCCCCCTCCTTCCCCTCCACTCTACGTCATGAATGCTTTGACCTGATTCAATTTGAGAAAATTCGAAGGCTTTGGATGATTTTGGGCGTCTTTGGTTCTCTGAATCACTATATTATAGCTCGGCTTTTCGTTTGCAGCTGCAATTAGAAGTACAGTGATTCCAAAATAGGGTGAAATTTAGACACTTCACGGGGTGAAAATAGTCATGATGAAATTACGAGAATTTTTTTTTGGTTAAAATAATAAATATTAAATTCACTTACGTTATTTACATTTTATATTTTTATTTATGTTTCTATATTTAATGAAACTATATAATAATAATTATTTGTAACTTGATTATTATATAATTTTTAAAATTATGAAAATAAATAAAACAAGAGTCAATAGTTGCATAATATCATATACGTAATATAGTTATTTTATATAAATTATTTGAATGGTTCGAAAAAAAAGGATCTGTTCTCTAATTTAAGATATTAAATGGGGTGATATTTTTAGAAATTTAGGGGGATGAGATTTTTAAAAATGTAAAAAGGGCGTAGAATATAAAATATTAGGAACCACTGTTGCAGTGGTATTTTCGTTGAAGTGACTTAAGAGTGGATTGACAGGGGTAAGAGCCGGAGGCCGTAGTCCGTTTGGGCGAATCGACCCAAAAAATATACCGTTTGGGCGAATAGTTATGTACCGTTTGGGCGAGTGTTTGTTCCACAAAAAGTACCATTTGGGCGAGAATATATAAATGGATTTATAGGCGAAGTATAAATAGTAATATATATATAGTCAATTGAAAAAATA
>JAIPRM010013075.1:0-11677 GCA_025469315.1 Stegophylla sp. TES_Ste_2020 | reverse complement strand
AATTAACAAGTTTTATTTTAGAGAGTAAAATATACAATATGCATGAATAAAGGATTTGAAGACATTTTAAAAAGTATCAATTTAGTTTCATTATATTATTTTATGTGTTTAAATTTAATTTATAATAGGTAGTTTAAAAATTATACTTTTGTCACGTTTCAAAAACATATATATATATATATGTATGTATGTAATAAATACTTATTTATTTAAAAATATTATGAAAAATATTTTAGTCCTGTATTTTATTTTCTTAAATATGGTCACCCTATGTTATGTCCAAAGCATTTTTTACATAATAATATTAACCTATTTTAATCTTGTTAATCATTAATATTGTTGTTACTCATTGTCATTATCTACTGAATTCAAAAATCTTTGGATACGTGTATTTAAGTTAGTGTTAAATCAACGTAATTTCATAGAGTCAGAAAATTAGAAACACACAAGCGTAAAATTTTCATTATGTTTTATTGATTTAATTATTATTCCAAAAAAATTTGAGTATAATATTTTTAATGAAAATAATATAGTATACACAAAATATGAAAATTAAGACATGAATAAAATATTTTAAATTTGATTTTAAATACAAACCATGTATATAACAAAGTATAAAACATACAAAAGTTTATTTTAACCACTCTGATAAAGTTTCTTTTCTCGGGTGACAAATAAACGCAAATATCAATAATGTCCTTTTTCTTCGTTTGGATAACCGATGGTCAATACAAAGTCGTTCATTATGTAAACGCGTTGTGCGGCACAGCGATTGGATTCCAAAATCATACATCGTTAGCCTATTTAGCAAACGACGTAACTCCAAAAAATTAAAATTTCATTTTTTAATAACGTATCATTCAATAGAAAAAAAAAATTTCGCGTTCATTGGTATCATACTAATAATATTTAAGTATGTTTTCTTCTATGAAATTAATGTATATTATTGATACGCATTAGTCGTAACTCCGATATGCAAATAATATCTATAGAAACCGACGTATCTCCATATAATAAATAATATAAATTTTTATTTCTTATAAACATTTATTCAATAACTTCTAAAATGTCAACTACCAAAGTAGTTATACTAACAAATATTTGTTTGGTAAAATTAGCCAACAGGAAATAATTGAACGTTTTTTTCTTCTACTGTAAAATTTGGTGTTTTGGAGTTACGCCGTTTGCTAAATAAGCTGACGACATGCTAAAATTGACACGTATCACGCAGTTCCAAGAATAAAAGGTTAATTAAATCTAACTAAAACGAGTAAAAATCTACTTTTAAATCCAATGTGTATATAATGCAATGTTTGTCAAATAAGTTTAACTATACCCATGTCTTGTTGTTGTCTGGATGAACGCAATATTGGCGAAACTAGCTGGAATTTGTCTCGTTTTCCGGCCACACTCTTCGTTTGTACAATAGATACGAAGAGAATCGCTCCAGTTGCGGTCCGTTGTGCGACAAGATACGGAAGACATCGGAAAAACCGCTACACTTCATGGAAGAATAGATTCGCCATTGTTCCATGACCGTTGGCGATTCGGCCACTGGAGAGATCGAACTGGAGAGTTCAATCGATTAACCGCATAGTACCATGGCGTAATAAATTGTTTTGCAAACATGTTCGTCAATAGATCCGCTTGCAATAACTACACCTTCTAAAATTTATTGTTGCTGAAACTCAACTATGATACAGTGAATACCAAGTTGTTTGACTCATATGAACAAAAATTATTTTCCATTACTCACTACTACGACAGTGTACAGCATCTGATGACGTTTATGCATGTCGCGAAACACATGCTAGAAATCGGTGGACACATTAACTGCAATTTCGGACGTCAAATGATTTTTTCGGCAAGAACCACGTAGACGAGGTGTTGAATGAAAGTACTTGTGAAAATTCCAAACTAGAAATACTTTACAGTATTAAAGACATGGAACATAATATATCGCAACTCAGTTGGTTATTTTTGTATGAAAATGTTGCTGAATTAGAAAATATTTTCAAAGCCTCTGAAACTTCGAAGAATTTGTAATATGACATTTACTCTCGTATACCACTAATTTCTTCGGGTTTCTCGCCGAAGAAATCTTTTTACTTTCCGTGATTGTAATTAACGTGCCAACGAACTTCAAGCATGTGTTTCGTGACATGCGTAAATGTTATTATAGATGCTGTGTTCCGTTGTAGTTGTGATCGATGAAAATCGATTTCCGTCCTCTTGAATCGACCAACTTCAAACAGTTATCAAACTATGTCATCAATTGCCAAATTGTCAAAGATCTTCATACAATGCTAAAACTGCTCATCCATATTGTTTTTCCTATATCTTTTGTATTTTCTCACACAACGGTCCGTGATCACTCCGATCCTCTTCATATCTAGTGTACGAAAATTCTATAATCGACCAAACATTTCAAGTGCATTGTTGAATAGTAGTATTTTCGTCCCCAGATTGTATTAAATATCATTTTTTTCACTTGAATGTTTTGCCATCCAGTATACGGTCGTAATAGGCATTTCGTTGGCAAAAAGTTTTAGTGAACTCTGAGATACATAGTACGATGTGATTAATACAAACCATTATTTTCCCTTTCCGTTGGCAGTGAGATTGTAATACGTCAACATAATCAGTTGTTTGATATTTTCAAAAACTCTGATATCTATGAAATCACTCGTGATCCCTATTGTCTATCTCATTTTTGAAAACTGTCAATACATATGGTCGTAAGCAGTACTAAAGCATAAAATGTTCCAGATCATTTTTTTCACTTGATAATTCAACACGAATAAAGCATCTGTATGAAATATTCTTGATTCAGGAGTTTCTTCCATATAGTGTAATTTAAAGTCTGTATCAAGGAATCCGTACTACGATCGGAGTATTCTTAGAACTTCATGATTTACGGATACCTATTTCTCCATAAACTCCTGCAAATCAGCAGACGTTAGTTCAAAAGTTATTTTATGTTTTAAAATCAATTACAAAAATATTCTAAAAGATTTATTCATTGCTTTTAAATTTACTTCGACGTTTCGTTATTTTTTTTCAGACGTAAATTTCCAAAAGTATTGCGATGGGTTTTTATGTAATAATATCAGATTTCACTATACTCACATGACATTTCGTCGTTTATCAAATGCGATAATAATTAATTATTATTTTCACTGTTAATTATTCACAGTTCTTTCGACATGTCTACTAGTAACGAGTTAAAGTAATCAGCTAACGATACTTTTCGGTCGTCGACAAATACTTACATCGTAATGAAAGCCACCGAAGCCGCATGAAAAACGCCTGTAGTTATGTTACTGCGAGTTTTATTTTCGTATATTTTTCCGTTCAGTCGCACGTGCACAATAACGGTCGATAAAAAAAAAAAAAACGAATATTATAATATCGCGGTTGGATTCTGTATCGCGAATATAGTAATGCATACGTACGACTTAAATTTTTGAAACTCATTTACGAAAGTGATACCTTCTAGTTAGCAGACTTTTTTTTTGCGAACGACGTGCCGTGTATCCATTGGGTACGTTTATTTGATTTTCACATGTGTTCTGTGCGTGTTCAAACGAGAATGTTTCTGCAGTGCTCCGTATAATTCCGCGAATGTAGTCTCAAATGATATAGACAGAATTGAATTTTTTTTTTTTAAACGTATAATGTGCTTATTAAATATCGAAATCCGTGGTTTAGTTAGTTTTTTGATTGGTTGGCATATGTTTATAAAGTCAAACTTTTATGTTATAACGAACTTCCATGTGAGGAAATTTTTTTGAGAACTATGACTGTCGTTGTTAATTATTATTCGTAAATTCAACTCCATTTAATGAATCTAATATTTTTATATATCTAACGAATAAATAATTAAATGGCGTTTATTTTATATATATAGACACTATCAAATATTAAATATTGTTTTCGAATAATTATACATACCGACAATTTTAGTAAATCTGGTAAAGGTAATATGCTACAATATACACCGACGGTAGGTGGACAAAGCCGGTTAATTTTACTACAGTACTAATATGAAATTAGTGATAAAAGAAACTCACTGATTGTTTCTTTTAAATTAAGATAAAAAACTAATTAAACAAGTTAAAATATGAGACTTCGTTATATGGAAGTTTCAATTTATTATCTAAAGATTTTAGCATATGTTATACTTTCGTACTTTAGCTATGTGTCCAGAAAATAAGCCTCTTTAAATTGCACAGTGTCTTTTTTTTTATAGTAAATTTAGATAATTAACCAACAATTAACCAAGTATCAAAGTGTAACTTAACATTAGGTAATAAAAACCAAATACTGTCTTACTTGAACTGAAAATATGTACTTAAAAGCTTGTAAAAAAAGCATGTTAAAATTAATTTAATTGGTAAATCAACTAAACGGTTTATGTAAACATTTATGAATAAAAAGCTGGACATACCTCTCACAATTTTGTATCCTTGACTCCTTTGGTGGGATAGCCTTGGTGGGTGTGTTGAATTTTAAAGAAACGATTAATTATTTCTCTTCAATAAAATGGCTCTGAGTGGATCATACACTGAACCATCTTTTATGAAAATTATATTACAAATAGAAATACACGTGGGAAATTTTATAGAATAAAAATATTGAACGCATTTAAAATTTCAAATGGTTTAACGTTTCGATTGAAAATAAACATCATAATTTTACGTAAAAATAACAAGTTATAAAATCAAAATTATGATATTATTATTTCAAGTTAGTTAGACATATTATATATAAATAAGGTTGTGTTGAATTTTCAACTAATAATATCAAGAATTACCATTTTAATTAGATTAAGCCTAACAATAGACAAAGGAATTCAAAAATTCTATATTTACTCCATAATTTATGATAATTTCAAGTTTGTAGTTATTTTCAGAAAAATAGTGAAATCAATAAACTAATTTTATGAAAAATTTTTACGACATATCATGTTGGTTTTATTAAAAAATTTTAACAGATTTTCTTAGCTTTTGAAAAAAATATAGAAAATTTTTAAAAATTACCTCCAAAAGAACCAACTAGATGAAATTTTCGATTTTAAAAGTTACTTTTTGAAAGTTTGGACATGTTTTCCTTTATGAAAATAATTTATAGTTATAAAAAAAAAGTAAATAAAACGAATAAATTATTAAACATCATAATAAAAACACTTGCTTCTTTGCTCCATTTAGAATCTAAAAAAAATGTTGATATACCAATAATTTAAATGGCTTATAAATTAAAGCGGATTTACCAATAAACAGAGTAGGCAGCTGCTAGGGTGGCAAAATTTAAGGGGAGCAATTTCTGTATTTTTTTTTTTTTTAGTTTGTCATTTAATTAAAAAAGTGGAAAATTGTTCATCTTTTTATTTGTAATTCTTTTTAGTCTAAATTTTGAACGTATGCATATAACTATTATTTATGTATTTTGTATTCATTATAATTTATAGTTATAGTTCGTAAAAAAATCCACAAATGTACCTATGTGTGTTGTACAGAATATATAGTCTGATTTTTATAATAATAAATTTAAAGGTAGATTATGACGTATGTATGGGCCACACTGGATGTTGTGTTGAGTGTGATTTTTTAGAATGAATTTATTTTAAAATTTAATTTGAAAATACTGCCGGTATTACTTATATAATAAACTATTTGTCTCGTATGGTAACAATTACAATAATTAAATTTTTATGTCGGTAAAACTTACATTATTATATTTTATTTAGCTGATCCATAGAATGTGATCGTGGCATGTATAATAATATATTAATTATTTACAAATTTACAAGAAAGTAACGAGATAACTACTATATAAATCCATTTTTTCTAGTTAAAATTTATTTTAATAACCATATTTATTCTTGGTTAATAATAATGATATAGGACAAAGTTATCATAATATTATTAAGAGAAAATGTTGGATAATTTATTTTGCTTGAGTTTGAGATAAACTGAAAAATACTTTTAAAATCGTAAAGTGTATTTTTGTCAGTAAAGGCAGTTTAAAAAAATGAAACTTCACATTTTGATTTCTTCTTCTATAGTTAGTTGTGGAATGTATGTAACGTATCCAAATACAGAAATAAAAAATTATTCGACGTAACATCCGGTTTCATATTGAAAACAAATAAAAACTTACTTTCAGATTTTCTGTCACTGATAAACAAGAAGGATTAAACAGTATATGGCAATTCTTACAACTGAGTCAAGTCTCTTTGTTTAATTATCATAGGAAGTTATAATAAAATCACCAGTTAAAATTAAAAAGCAAGACTACAAATTTTAAAACTAAAATAATTAAGTTAAAAATTGTTATGTAAAAATATTTATAAATAAACGTATTATGTTTTATGTTTTATACGTCTAATATTATAAGAAAAATTGTAATAGAACATAGTACATAGAAATAATAATTAGGGGTTTTCGTAAAAATTTTGTGGAACTCCGTTGTTTTTTTTCCATGTAAGTTAAACAATAAAAAGGCGAAAACAGAAATAGTCCAAAAATTCAAATGGATTAAGGACTTAGGTAGGTACTATTCTATTTAATATTAAGAATATTTTGGAGGGTGTAGGCATTATAACTTGTTTGCAAATTTTTATTACTTATAGAGTTATAGCTGTAAAAAAGTTAAATTTGCCTTTATAATAATATCAATAATAAAGTAATAACAGTATTTTCATTCTAAATGTTTCGTTAACTGGTAAAGTTAAATTGTGAAAATATTTTAATTATTTTCTTTGTTTAAAAAATTTAAAATAAATTATAAAATATTGATAGTTAAAATTCTTTTTTACAATAATCATTATTTTAGAAATTGAATTTGAAAAATTGTATGCAATCATTTGGATTTTGTATCGTTAAGTTTCCAGTACTTATAGTGAACATCGCAAGATTGATTGAAAATAACGCGGTTCGATAAATCCTATATTGACAAGGGAAAGAAAACAAAACAAAAAAAAAAAATCAACACTCGATGGATTAATAGCAAATGTGTATAAATGAAGAAGGAATCGTAAAGGAAAAGATTAATATCAACCCTGCGTGTGTATCGATGCGTGGAACGCCGAATACGAAAGAAAAATTGTTGAATATAGATAGTGGATGACTGTTTTCAAAACGTGTGAACGATAGTTATTTTTATTGTACTTTTCTTCGAACGCATAAAAAAAAAAAAAAAAAGGAAGAAGAAATAATGCCGTCAACGGTAATAACGTTCTCAATTTTATTACGGTTTGAGAAAAAATAAAAAACTGGGCATACTCCGCACTATGGGTATTCTTCGCTCCTCGAGAGAGAAGAAATGATAAATTATTTCTAATTGACGATAAGACAAAAAAAAAATCACATATCAAAGACGTTCTTTCACAAAAATATTTTTAATATTATTGTCGTATCAACATTTCAGATACAATACAATATATTAATACGAGGTTTGGATTCAAAGAAAAAGTTTTAAATATATTTTCGTCAAATTTTCAATAAACTACCTATTGAGAATTTTGAAAAATTATACCTTTAAAATACCATCTATAACCTAAGGACGATTTATAGAATAGGTGATCAAAACTTTTGGACATAAAAGTGTACACAAAAAAAAAAAAATGAAACATCACAGTTAAACACTAACTTTTTCGCTCAAAATTTAAATGGGTATCGCATCACGAAGGTCTACACTAACCTGAGGTAAAGGAAATAAATCAGAACAGTATACAGAATACATCCCCATAGACGTTTCTTGTGTTACAATGTATTTTTTTATTTATTTTTTTATAATTATTTGTTTATTAATTATTTAGAGCTTCACGGTTAAAAATAAGTTCTTTTTATTTAGGTAGCTTTTATAGGTGATACAATTTTGTACTATAAATAACGTGTTTTTAGTGTCGTCACTTCCGTAACAGATAATCATTATTATTAACGAGTAAACTTTAACAATGCTACCTACGTGATATCTTACTAATTTTCATTCTCATAATGAATCACGCGTGTTAAGGGGATAAAAGCTAACAATATTTTAAACCCGAGGTAAAAATATAACTATGTCAAGTAAAAGTTGACAATTGATAACTTAAAGTCGACATTTTTTATGTAATATAATGTAAAATATATACGGTGTAAATCAAAACATCAAAATATTAAAAATATTCACAAAAATTATACGCATAATGAACTTACTAGATTTGTACACTGCGATCGATAAGAAAAATTAAGCAACTGTGTGTAAATTATTAATTCAGTAATTACAAAAAATATAAATTGTAAAACATAAATTCAATATTTATGAAAAAAAAATGTTTATAACGGGTAAATTTCGTATTAATCTAAACGCGTTTCACAAGGAAAAGTATACCTAATTTAAAGATGAATTAGTGTAATAACAACAATCGTACACAGTATGTTTCTGAGAATATAAAATACATTTTTTTTTATTCGAAAACCGTCTGAATAATGCAAATGAACTGCCGTACAAAAACGCAATGTTATTCCGGGAAACCGGAGCTTTTCACGTCACCGGACGATGTCATATCCGACTTTATTTTTCCGTATTAGTTCATGACACCGTGATAATAATAATAATAATAATAATTATAATTCGTTAAAATGTAAACAATAGTGTATGTAACCGTCGTATTAAATTTAATTAAATCTCGCTCGCGCACGTCCGATTTGTATAAACAATGTAAATACAATATTATTATCATAGTATAGTCAAGCCAACGGCTGTTTCATAATACACGTTATATACGCGCCAACAGCAGATAATACTATTATCATTATGAAACGATAAAAATGGCGCGACAGTCTAAAACTGCTAAAATTCACAATTTTCTGCTTATAATACCTGTGTCGTTACGGTTTATCGGGAGCGTGCACGTTTCTACCGAAACTATTATTGTAATCAACCTTAATAATAGTTTTACCCAACTCCTGTTCTAAAAAAAAAGGTGTGGGTAGGTTTTTATAATATTATAAATATTTTGTAAGTGTGTCATCTAATTGTACTTAAATAAAAATATTTGCTGAATTAGGTTTTCATCGAATTAATTAATTGACACATTACTATATTTTCAATAAATTAGGTTTACTAAATCACAATTTTGATTATTTTATAAAACTGTAAACTACACATTCACATTTTGAGGTCCAATAATAACAAAATGTTTTCAAACATTATTGTAGTGCGATATTTTTTTTTTTTTTTTATTACAAAAAATTGTGAAAAGCCTGAAACAATTCGCACCTTTGGTATTTTTCACTCCTCGGGTGGGATTCCTGGTGAGTGAGTTAAATTTTAAAGAAAGATGAACCATTTCTTCGATAAAACGATTTTGAGTGGAGCTTTTCCGAGAATAAAAAAAAGATAAATGATAGTTAATATAATACATGGATAATAACGGTTCAATTGAAAAGGGCAAAACCCTCTTTAATAAATGTTTACCTTCAATATTCTCTCGTGCGCTTTTCAACATATCTGTAACCACTTCATTTGTGCTTTTTTTTTTTCGATCTTCCATTACATTCCAAACCATTTTGAGATCAATTAGCGCTAATCGATTGTAGCCGATAGTATAAAGATTTTAGGAGATCCGCGCTCTTGGCTGACTTGAAAGTCACCATGTGATAGCTACGTCTATTGTGTGTATCGTCGTGTTTGGGTACAATACTCGCGCAGAAGAAAGAAATGCAATTTTGAAAAGAAAGAGAAGGTCAGTGTTGGGGACAAAAAATAATGTACCCGGTCACACGGAAAAGATTTTTATATAAAAGAAGATTTTTGTGGGTGTCAAAAAATTTAGAATAATAAATTTCTCAGCACCCTCTGTGTTGCCCATGCCGACAACACGTTATTGTGTCTTTGCCGGAGAAGAATTACGACGGGCTAGTACTACCCTCACGTGTAAATGGACACCACCGCGACATATGTTTCCAACCGATGGTGATCAGATACGTCTTATAGTTTTGGTGGTCATCAAAAGTAGAGTCTACAAAGGCCGCCGAAATAATGTGAATAATTTTGGTGTTTTTTTTTTGTAATTTATTTTTGTTCTAAAACTTGTACGCAAAAAAAACTTACTGTTTTTGTCAGTTAACACAGTGTGTGTTGAAGTCTAGTAGGTACACAAAGTAATCGAATGTGAAAATAATGTTGCAGTGGCGTAGCCAAGAATTGTGTATGGGGAGGGCTAAGATTCCATATTCAACATGTAGAAAAATAAAATTGATTTCTTTATCTAACGTATAACAAGAAAATGCTGTTTTAGATATTATATGCTACACTGCATTTTTCTGTTGCTTATGACGTGGAATAATTTAAGCACATTATGCTGAAGTCTCATCTGTGAATTTTTTTCGACTTCAACATTTTTGTTTCTATTATTATTCACACTGAGTATTTTTACAAGTTTTACTATTATTAGTTTCTTGTTTGGTATAGAATATCTTTATGATTTCATAAAAACTGCTAAACAAAAAATTTAAACTTCGAAATAACTGAATGTGACTTACTGATTGTCTTTCTTCAATGTATTTTAGTTTTCCGTTATAAATACAATACTGAAACCTACAAATTAGTAAAATTAAATTTTATGAAACACTTGTATAATTTTCTTTCTTAGAAGGGCTTTTTTTTTTTTTTTAATTACAACTTACTAACAACCTAAGTGCGAACAATACGGTATAAATAGCTTAAATCACGATCAATGGGGAGAGCTATAGCCCCCTTAGCCTTCCCCTTGACTACGCCTCTGTAATGTTGTCAAAATAGCTAGAAGTTTTTTCATGCATACATAATCCTGTACATTTTAGTCATATATATATATATATTTTTTAATTTATTGACATCTAGAAATATCTAATAATTCTTATAACCAAACGAATTTTTCTTTTTATAATGAATAAAAAATAATTTTAGTAAATTACGATACTCGTGTCTATAAAAAAACCTATTACTATACCATACCATCTGGGATGAGCAGAGCTGACTTTTCAGCTTTTAGTAGTCTCATTAGTGTCAAGTGTGCAAAAATTATGTAGCCGTATGCTTGTATTACTTAACACTTGATGTTATAAATACAGATTACAGGATAAAAAAATAAAAGACAAATTAACGAAATCTCTATTTTGTTAAGGATCAAGAATGACAAAAATTCAATTAAAAACAACGATTTTTTTTTATTATAGTGTTGTAGACTTTTTTCGTAATTTATTACCATGTATACCTAATAACAAAAATTTAATGTAATAATTCATATTTTCGTAATATTACATTATTTGGCTTCAAAACGCTAGTGGTACATATTTTGTATTTAGAGTTAACTCACGTGCAAAGAAAAAAAAGCCGGACATACTTCGCACGACGGGTGTTCTTCGCACGACGGGTGGGATTCTCTTGACGAGTGTATTTAATTTTAAAGAAACGATAAATAATTTCTTCAATAAAACGATTTTGAACGAGGGAAGTTAATAATATAAAAAATAAATGAGAAAAAAAATGTTAGAAAAAGTCTAAAATTTTTTTTTCACATTTTCAAAATTATTTTGCGCTAAAATCTTTCTTATATTGTTTTCTATCTATGTTTAAATTTTCATAAAATTCGGATCAAAAAATGATGGTTTCCGAGTCGTTTTTGTGAAATTTTTGGTAGTTATTT
>JAIPRM010013074.1:0-11679 GCA_025469315.1 Stegophylla sp. TES_Ste_2020 | reverse complement strand
CGTAAAAACTACCAAATTTTTTAAAAAAACGACTCGGAAACTATCATTTTTTGGTCCAAACTTTATGAAAATTTAAACATAGATAGATAATAACATAATAAATATTTTGGAGCAAGAAAATTTTGAAATTTCGAAAATAAATTTTGAATATTTTTCTAAATTTTTTTTTCATTCATTTTTTTTCCTTACTTTATTTATTAGATAAAAAAAAGTAAAGTATAGACAAGAAAGCCGGACATACTTCGCACCACGGATATTCTTCACTCTTCGGGTCAGATACTCTTGACAGATGTGTTGAAAATTATGACTATTTTATTGTTGTTTATTACTTTTATATTACTAACTTCCTTTGTTAAGAATTATCTTATTGAAGAAATGATTTATCATTTCCTTAAAATCCAACACACCCACCAAGAGTATATATCGCGAGGTGCGAAGAATATCTGTAATGCGAAGTATGTCCGGCTTTTTTGTCTATTCTTTACTTTTTTTTTTTAATATTCTTCAGCCCCTCTTGAAAAAATAGCTCTGAATACGCGCCTGACGGAATTTTTGCAGTGATGCCGAACAAGGGTCTTTCACTGTGTTTGGTGTGCTCAATACCCCAACTGTTTCAGATATTAATTATGTAACATTTTTAATTTAACGTTTAAACAAATATTATAGTAAAATTCAATTTTTAAATATGAGAAATACGCATTTATATATTATAATATTGTCAAGATATCATTTAAATGTATTTTTTGTAATTTCTATATTTTAATTTGATGATTTTTAGAGAATATTTCATGTTTTGAGAGCATCAAACGCCGTTACTGAATTGCCAATCTATTATTTAGCTAAAAGGAGGAAATTATAAGTCTGAATATAATTATTAATGTTTAAATGTTATTATATTTCATCATTTTTTTTAAGTTAAATATTTTTGAGATTTTTAGTTGTTAAGTTTTCTGACGAAATAACGCAAAATATTTAAAAAATAAATCTTTGGGGAGGTGCATGTGCTTCTAGTCGCTCACCTGCAGATGCCCTTGCTTTTGAGTAACAATGTGATTTAAATATTGAGATATCGAATTCCAATCCTCGACTTTTCTTGAAATTAAGTTGTCTAATCGATGTTATTATTATGATTGTAAGAATAAACAAAATCATATATGTATGTAATATCTTATTTTGGGGTAGGTGGGTGGGTATCTAAAAAAAAATTCACCCCCCTCCCCCTGAAGTACTCTAAAAATAATTCGACACCACTGGTTATTTGCATCCTAATTACGATAATCTCGCATGGAAATAATAGTACAAAACATATTCGACAGTTAGAATTTAATAAATTAAGATAAATGGCGTAGTGGAAGTGATGGTTTAAAGATATTCGCATACTGGTACGGACAATTTGAAGTTTCATAATAACTTAAGAAGTGTTACAGTACTTATAGTAAATGCATATTATACGTGTTATAATATGTATGTATAATATTGTTCAAATGTGAAGTTAAATAAGAATTTCGTAGTTTTGCATTTTTAATTGGAAATATGTTGCGGTGAAAATGCTGTAAGATAATTTGTAACAATTGCGTTTGAGTAAATTATCAAAACCAATTTATAAGTGAAATAACCAAACATAATATAAGAAAAATCAAAAGCACACTCAACGAATTTTATTTTTCCACATTGCTTAAATCAACTTTGAGTTGAAAACAATTAATATGCTTTATTTAAAGAGGAAAATCTAGGAAGAGGAGCAAAGAATGAAGACAAGACTCTATTTTGATACGAACTTAAGAGTGAGACAGGCACATTGTAAGTTCAATTATGAAGATAAAAGAGAGAGAGAAAATACCGATGATTTCGAGTTAATTAAGTTTGATTTAACCATGTTTCACAATTACGATTCGTACAGATCTAAATTATAAATTTTGACGAAGTAAACTTCATTTTATTTTTTCTTTAAATGTGTTTTTTGGCCTAACATTCGCATAATTTTGACGAGAGTGTAGAGAATTTCATAAATGTCTGGCAATAAATTAATAAAAGAACTTTATAGAACCAATAATTTTTATATCGGTGTATAATAACTATACCAAACAACAAGGTAGAAGAATACATATTTTAAAAGATTTACTTTCTATGAAATAAGCTCCCATTGCATAAGTCGGCAGATAGAGAAGTTATTTTCAATAAATAATAATAATAATAAAATATGTATCATTACCATTAAATAGGCCAATTTAAAAATGTGATAAAACAAAAATATTAGGAACGGAAAAAATCTTTTCGATGGAGCAAATAACAATGCAAATTAAGCTTTTAGAACATAAAAAGACTCCTTTTTCAAAGAACTGTTTATATTGCAGTTTTTATTTTTTTTGTAAAATGTATCAAATTAAACGTATTTATCATTTATCACAAATATTTATTTGAGATTATAACGTAGACTTGAAAGATTAGTTTCATAAAAAAGACAAAACTTTCAAGAGTCACTAGTAGTACGTCAATGTACGTATGTAACTTGAACTGCATCATAACGTTTTTCCGAAGTTTATCAACTGGCAACTTTTCTAAAAGTTTTATACATGCTATATTTAAAATAAAATTAGTTTAGCTAAATTAAAGTTGTTTTAAAATATAATTGGATTTGATTTGAGTAACTATAAATTAAGTTACACATTTTTAGGAAAATAATTTAGTTGAACTAATAGTTTGAAAGTTACTATTTTAATATAGTCTTTATATTGATACCTACACAAATAGTACGATAATAAGGAGACTCGTTTTTATTCAAAAATATTGAAAAATAATGTGACAAAAATATTTATGTAGGTACATTGTATAACATGTACATATACCTACTATTCTTTATATAAAAAAATAGATTAGTGCCTTTGAAAATTAAAAAAATAACATTAGTTTTGATAAAACATCGAAGTCGAGTTAAAATTATTTATAAGACAGAAATAACCAATTTAATTTGAGCTAGAAAAGTTAAGAGTTATCAAAAAAATTAACTTGTGACAAAACATTCAACTTTTTAATTTATTAGGTACCGCACAGTTTTCATTTCGCAATCGTTTAACACTATTATTAGTATTATTACTATTAAAAATATACTAAACAGTTTGGTCAACGTTCATGGCGTGTTCGATTTTCCATTTGTGCTCCATAGAAACAATTTTTTGAAAATTCTTGTCCAACTGTAACAGTTTGAACGTATCCATCAACAATTCACGTTTCACTATTTTGTCGATCTTAGTGTTGGTGTTCAAATCCGGCGAGTGATTGACCTGAAACAGTCACCACAAAACACTAATTTAAGTCGGACGTCAAAAGATGTCCCACATCGTCAAATCGCGATGCAGCCGCAACAGAGTAACTGACTTCTAACAGATGTGGTTTGCATTTATCGTCCAGAAGGATGTCGAATCCAATTATCTCGAAACACGCGGGCATATACTTGTGACCGGTGAAACAGGTCTTATAGGTGCGGTTGACAAATGGATAGGCCAAAATAACCGTTTTGATTATCATGTCGTCGATTTCGTTCCACATTTTCCCCACGTCGTATCCTTCGTCGGCGAGACGTTTATTGAGGGTCGTTATTCGGCTGCATATCCATATAAACATTAATATTACTCATAATCACAAAAGCATCGCAACTGCAAAAGAAATTTTCGTAAATCTCAGTGACGTAATTTATGGAATCGGATGAAGGGGATAGATTCCAACCCCTCCCCATGACCTACTTTTTGTTTTTCCTGGTGTAAAACATGAAAATGTGTGTTCAGTTGAAAAATCTAAAAATCTTAGCTAAAATATCTAATTCAATACTCCAAAAAATTTACAGTTTTACGTTTAAACGGTTTTATGAACGTAATATACAGACGAGAAAATCATATATTATAATATGTACCTACTCATTCGTGTATTTAGTAAAAATATTCACAACTTACAAAATGTTCAGTATACATTGTTTATCTTGCATATTCCTAAAGGAACGGCCAGGTAAGTTTATCAAATAGTATTATTCGTATTAGTGTACAGAGGTAGATTTAAAATAAAAGACTTAAGGGAGCTAAGTTCCCAACAAACAAAAATATACATAGCTAATATGCTAGATGTAGATAAATATTCATTGCTACTTAAATTAAAAATCACATTTTTAGATAATTAGTGATAACTGAAATATTATACATTATTTAAAATATATTAAATTTTAGATTCTGAGCAAAGCGAAGAAACTAGTATACTTACAATGATATTTATTTTTTATTTTATTTATTTATTAGTTTTTTTATGTATACACGTTTTTCTGTAGAAATACTTATTCAAAAGTTTCAACCAGCAACTTTTTGAAACCGGATTTGCTCTAGATGGTAATTAAGATAGGCAATTTTTCGAAATTCTCAACTGCTTTCTCAAAACTTGGGAAAAATTGTCTAAAACTTGACAAATAGACTCTGACACTATTTTTTTTCAATTCAAACTTTATGAAAATTTAAACATAGATAGACAATAATATAAGAAAGATTATAGCGCAAGAATATTTTGAAAATGTGAAAAAAAATTGGACATTTTTCAAATACTTTTTTTTTCTCATTTATTTATTTTTTCTCTATATACCGGATAAAAAAAGTAAAGTAAATCAAAGCAAAGTAAAGTAAAGTAAAATAACTTAAAGTATTGACAAGAAAGCTGAACATACTTTGCACCACGGATATTCTTCGCTCTTCGGTTCAAATACTTTGATGAGTGTGTTGAAAATGACGACTATTATTGTTCTTTATATTATTAACTTCATTCGTACAGAATCGTCTTATTAAATAAATTATTTATCGTTTCTTTAAAATTATACACACCCTATAAAGGTATCTGACCCGAAGAGCGAAGAATATCTGTGGTGCGAAGTTTCTCCGGCTTTCTTGTCTATACTTTACTTCTTTGAGTTTGTATTTATTTTATAGAATTGTTTGAATAAGTGCTTTTAGGTATTAAAGTTGGGTGATTATTTAGTTGATTATTATCAATGCAAACTACAAAACTGATAATATAAATATTTTAATGTTATTATAAGGATCGACTAAATGATTATTGTCGTCCATGATCTCTATACATTGGAACATAAGAACAGATACTGGAAAAGATAGATCAAAAACTACCAATGAGTTCCAGGAAGTTTGATATAATTTTTTGAAGATAATAATAAATTCGAATTATTATGTTTAAAATTGTATTATATTTTGTGACTATTTTATTGAATGATTTTAATAATAATGTTACTTTTGGAGTGAGCAGGGTCATGGACTCCTCCAACCATTATTCTAAAATTTATACATCCCTAAAAAAAAAAAAAAAAAATGCTAAGTACGCTACTAATACACTTTACCGTTTACTTCCGGAGATCTAGTTTTCAACGTAATTCAAACTGCTTTTTTGTTTACTGCATAATTGGTCAGGTGCATAAAAACATTCTTCAGATTTTCTGTGGTTGGCTTCTTATAGGGTTCCGTCGCTAATCTGTACGATTATTATAATGATAAAAACAGTAATGGACGAAGAACGTCAATTAAATTCTTCCACGAGCATTACGCAAATGTTATTAAAAGATAAAGAATAATACACGAAAAAATATTTTGGTAGGTTTAAAATTAAAATTATACCTATACAAAGACATTTTAACATAATTTCAGTAGATAGAACAAATATTTTATTCTTATTTAGAAATAAAATATTTTAAAACATTTGTTTTGTTATCATATTTTAAATTAAATGTATTTTCTTAAATTTATTTATAACACAACTTTAAAATGGAAAATGTAAATAAATAGTAAAACATAAACATGTAAACAAATTGAAGATCAAATATTTTCATTGTAATAAAAAGATGTCACGTGATTTCCCCGTGGCCTTTCCTTGCGTGACTTTTCCCCATTGTGACATTTCCCCTTTTTTCGCAATTGTGCACGATGATGAGGTGTAAGTAGTTCATTTATTTTTCCTGCAGTATTTGTGCTCATTCTTGATGAGCTAGAAAAATCCTATAAAAAATGTTTGAATATTTGTTAGAATTAAAACCCGATTTGAAACCAAAAATAATTTTGATAGATTTTAAGAAGGCAGTTTAAAATGTCATTGAAAACATTTTTCCTGATATCTTTGTAAAAGAATGTTTTTTCTGTGTCTCGCGAGCAATTTAGGGCCACATACAATCTTCAAGCTTATAAGTTATAAGATAGTTATAGCTAAGACTCAGATTTTGTTTTGAAATTACTTAAAATTTCCGATTTAGGTTTTATGCCAGAGATAAACATCGATATGGATTTTCAATGACAAAAGAAAACGATTTTTTTGAAGAAAATTATAATATACTTTTATGGCTACTTTTAAATATTTTGAAGAAACGTGGCTTGGGTGACTCGACAAACGTGGGCGTAGAAGAAGTTCCTTATTCCCTATATAAATATGGAATGGAATACAAAAAAGTTATAGAAGGTCTTTCCCGAACAAATCATGCTGTTGATAACATAACACAGTCGCTTCCCTAATTAAATTCTATACATTCAAATATATGTTCAGATTTAAACGACAAAATCATGCAGGTGAGACTTGAGTGATTCCTAGAAGGGAAAGAGGTGACAAAACAGATAAAAATATCACGTCTTAAATTATTTGCTGCAAATTTAAGAACTTTGACATGTGAATTATCTCTGTGCCATCGATTATATATAATCGATAACCTTCAGCACACTGTATAATTTTATTTTATTATATTATTAATTTTTATATTTTTTAATTATTTAATTAAAATATCGATAAATGTGTATAGGTGTAGGTATTGTATCAATCATTAAATTCTAACAAAATAACGTTAAATATGAATGTTTTGGATTTATGAATTTATAATTTTAAAATGATATTAATATTTCATTAAATGTTCTAACAAAAAAACTTTTTAAACACGCCTGATTAGGAAATAGAACAATTTTTTTTTATTACAATTTAAAATAAGTTTCTGTAATATAAAAGTTAGAAATTATTTGTAACATGTATTTCAAGGTGTGTTTTCTAATGCTGAGAAAGATGGATGTAATGGATTTTAAAGAAAAATTCCCATCAAAAATACAGTTTTAATTTTTCATAATATGCCAATTTTTTACGATACCTAATAAAATTTATAAATATGGTAATTTTTTTTATTTTAATAATTTCTGGACTTTAAGTTACAACAAATTTAGTATAAGATAAATAAATATTAAGATATAGTATGAAAAAATAAATTTTGAACGCGCAATTTATCCCACAACCATAAGAAACTAAGTTCATATTTAAAAGTGTGCACTACGAAAAATCAGACAAAATAGACACTGGGTATATACTTCAAATAATGTTTAGTCTGTTAAATGACTAAAAATTAACATGTTGTTATCAATATTGAATTAAAATGCTGGTTTTAATTTCAAAACAAATCAAGACGTGTTACTAACTATATATTATTAAACAAAATTTAAAATTTAGTAATTGAGATTTAACATTCGACATAAAATTCCGATAAAAAAACATATTATTTTTTTTGTTTTTCTAACGACGTAATTTTTGGGAAGGCGATTATTTTGGTTCCATTACGTCATCTGTTTGAACTACAAGTAGAAAATGTGAACTTTATACGTGTTAAGTTTGTTAAACAGCGATCTAAGAACACATATCTGAATAAAGCACGCATATATGCCATCAAAATTTAATTATAACGTAAGATATAATAACCATGACTGATAACTTTCAAAAGTTAGACTCAACTAATCAAAAATCAACATATGACGAAAACGAAAAGGTCGGAGAGGTTAGTTAAAACGTTATCATTTAATTATTGCATAGATTACAAATTATTACCATTTACCAACTCCTAAACCTCCTATACCTACATATCTAATTATGCGGCCTATCCATACTGTTTAGTAAAATACGTGACCTATCTAAAAATTTACCATACAGTTTCAAATGGATTAAAATAAGATTTTAGTACTTATCATAACCAAGGAACGGATTTTAATTCAAATAAATATTTTTATATTGTTCGAATACCGAAGTGTGATTAATAGATGAGTACATTTCATTAGATTTTAGATAATTTGATGCACATTTTGTTTTAAGTATTTTTAAATATTTTGAAATAATTAAATATTTTTAAAATATTTTACAATTAATTAAATATAATAAAATAATTAACAAATAAATAAACATTTTCTATATTATTGTAGACATTTCCTGTTTATTTAAGTGTTTCATAATGAAAAGGTAAAGTAAAGTGAAGAAAGTGAAGTAAAGTAAATTATAAACAAGAAAGCCGGACATACTTCGCACCACGAATATTTTTCGCTCTCGGATCAGATACTCTTGAAGAGTATGTATAATTTGTATTATTTTAAAGAAACAATAAATCGTATCTTTAATTAGACGATTCTGAACGAAAGAAGTTAATAAGTTAATCAATAAGTCTATTATTATAAAGAATAATAATAGACGTCATTTTCAACACACTCACCAAGAGTATTTGACCCGAAGAGCGAAGAATATCCGTGGTGTGAAGTATGTCCGGCTTCCTTGTCTATACTTTCTTTTGCTTTACTTTACTTTTTTTTATCTAATAAATAAATAAAGGAAAAAAATATTAAACGGGGAAAAAAAAAGTGTTAGAAAAATGTACAAAATCTTTTTTTCATATTTTAATATGATAATTTTCTAGCACCAAAATCTTTCTCATATTATTGTCTATCTATGAAAATTTTTTCATAAAGTTCAGATTAAAAAATGATGTTTTCAGAGTCTTTTTTGTCAAATTTTTGGTAGTTTTTTTCAAAAAAAAATTGAAGAATTAAGAAATTCAAAAAATGACTTCTTTAAAATATCAACTAGAGACAAATCCAGTTTCAAAAAGTTACTGTTCGAAACTTTTGGCCAAGTAGGTCTATACGAAAAAGTGTATGCAAAAAAAAATAAACATCATTGTAAGAACATTAGCTTCTTCACTTCGTTCAGTATTTAATAAAATTATTACATAGGTAGATAAGTAAGAGTGATCACATAGAATCTTATGTAACATAAAGAATAACATGTTATAAAATTATCTTATAAGTATGAAATTAAAATAGTATTAAAAATATGTATAAGCTTAATAATAGATACTAATAGAAACCTAAAAAATAAAAAATAAAAAATAAATAAATAAATGTACAATAACAATCAAAATAATTTTTTCTGAGTCTTTTTTCCTAATTCTTTTTCCGTAATTCAAAAAGCAATTTTTGTTCAATGCCCGATTCTACAGGACTTATTGTTTGATCTTTTAAACATTGAACTAATTCTTCTCTTAACAACAACTCTAAATATTTGTTTTCTTTTGAATAGTTTATTTTTTGTCACACATGTTAGACACAATTTCAATATTGGTTTGATTCCTGGACTTGGTATTGTCAATAGCATCTGGAAATTAAGGGAAAAGACCACAAGCACGAAAACCATTGATTATTGTGTCTTTTTTTTAATCGACTATTCAATACTATTTCTAACATAGGTTCAAAATCCTTTTTCGTTAGTGACAAGCCAGAATTATTCATTCTCTTATTGATGCACTTCTTCGACCCATTCTTTTCTCAATGACCCAAATACACTAATATCTAATGGCTGAAGAATATGTGTGGCATTTGGATATAATGCTAATACATGTATACCATTATCCGAAAAAAATTTACTGAGATTAATTTAAATGCGAGACATGACCATCAAAAAATAATGCAATTAGAAGAAAATTTATTTTATTTTCATGTAACCTTGGATGAAAATAGTTATATTCAAAAAAAACATCTCCAGTTATCTGACTTGGCAATAGCCCAATCCTTAAATTCTGTTAAAGATATGCCGGATGGCATTGAGTTTTGGAGTTATAACTAACATCGATTTCATAAAATTCTCGTTTACCACATACTTTGATGTTTTACTCAATTTTTCGATAGTTTTTCCTTGTTTTTGAAAAGTATTGAAAATGTTGATAAAATGGCCTCTTAAAAGTATCACCAGAATATCAATTTCTGATCTAAAAAGTTGCTATAAAACTTTTGGACAAATATTTCTATACGAAAAATTGTTTTAATAAAAGGGGAAAAAATAAACATCATTGTAAAAAAAGTGTGTACTTCGCTCGTCGGGGTGTTCTTCGCACGTTAGGTGAGATACTCTTGACGGATGTATTAAATTTTAAAGAAACGATAAATCATTTCTTCAATCAAAACGATTCTGAACGAAGGAAGTTAATAATATAAATAGAAAATAGTAGGTTAGATACTGTTATTTAATAGTGTAAAGAAATACATATACATGTATACATATACATATAATAGTGTATATAAAAACATGGCAGTCCGTGTAATATGTGACAACTGATAAGGCGTGGCTTTTAGAAATGTATTTGGGCGGCAATCCAAAAGCCACACCGTAATTACCGACTTGTATCGTATTAAATTTAACGTCGAAAAATACGTAGAACAAACGCGGATCCAGAAATTATAAATAGGGGGTGCTCGATCAATAGAAAATGTAAATACTAATAGCAGCTAACTACTAATTACACCTTAATTAAATCTCTATTTATAATAATTATATACATATTTATATATCTATTACAAAAAAACATTTAATACATTATCCACTTCATTTGTTTAATTTACTAATGATCTACTCAGTTTATTTTACGTTTTACATTCCGAGTGAGGTTTAGATATATAAAGTTACTGATCGAAACTTTTGGACCAGTATTTCTATACGAAAAAGTGTTCACAGAGGAAGAAAAAAATAAATAAATAAAAAACATTGCAAAAACATTAGCTTTTTCACATCGTTCAGAATCTAAAACAAGCTTCTTAACTTCACTCATAATTTTAAATTATTTATCATAAAACATTCAAAAAAATAAATATATTCATTGGCATTTTGCCACCTCTCCGAATTTACCGCCCTTTGTAACCACATAGTTCACAGTGTCTTAATTCCATCTCTAACTAAACCATCTAAACAATTTCGTTATATTCACCTTTGAGAAAAATTTGATAAATGCAACCAATTTGTATTATTTGTGTTTCATTTTTAAATTATAATTTATATTTTATATAACATTTATATTAAGTTTCAATCAAATTTTCAACTTTCATACTTCCATATTGTAAATAAATATTTATTAAGTGCCTAATAAACAGACAGATACATATTTAAATATTTTTACTTTTATACTAAATTAAAATCTGTTTCCTAATCATAACGTTTTTAACCAATGCATCTAGACTATTAAGTGATAAATAATATAATAAATTATAAGTATCTTATCTTATATGAAGACATATTTTATTTCCTAGGAAAAATCGTCCTCGGACATTCACCGCCTATAAATACCTAATACACTCAATTTTTAGATTCTGAACGAAGTGAAGAAGCTTATGATTTTACAATGATGTTTATTTTATTTATTTATTTTTTTCTCTTTCTGGAAACACTTTTTCGTATAGAAATACTGGACCAAAAGTTTCGATCAATATCTCTAAAGAACCGGAATCATACCCAGATGGTACTTTAAACAGGTCATTTTTCCAATTTCTCAATACTTTTTCCAAGCGCGGTGAAAATATGTCGAAAAATTAACGA
>JAIPRM010013073.1:0-11681 GCA_025469315.1 Stegophylla sp. TES_Ste_2020 | reverse complement strand
TTTCACAAACACGACTCGGAAACCATTATTTTTTGATCCGAACTGTATGAAAATTTAAACATAGATAGAAAATAATATAAGAAAGATTTTGGCACAAGAAAATTTTGAAAATGTGAAAAAAAAATGTTGGACATTTTTCTAACATTTTTTTTTCTCATTTATTTTTTATATTATTAACTTCCCTCGTTCAGAAGCGTTTTATTGGAAAAAATGATTTATCGTTTCTTTAAAATTAAATACACCCGTCAAGAGAATCCCACCCGTCGTGTGAAGAACACCCATCGTGCAAAGTATGTCCGACTTTCGTTATCATATTATATTAACGAAATAATTTAATTATTATTATTTCGGCGGCGGTCGGTCATCAGACGAAAACAAAACGACTGTGCGAATATTGTCGACTTCCCCCGGGTTCACAGCTGCAGCTGCAGTCCACCGAAATGAGTCCACCCGAGCGAATTTCCAATTAAAACCGTCCGTTTTAATTAACGAGCGACCGCACACGTCGGGTCAGACCGTCGGGTTCGGTTTTTTTTAAATCTCGTGTCAACACCTATTTCCGTTCGGTTCGACGATTTCGCTTCAGTCGACTATTTCGTTTCACAGTCATTTTCCGCGAAAAACACGTCCTGGATTCCATATTATTATGTAATACCGTTGTAAACTTTTAAGCTTTGAGAAAACACGACGCGTATCGGTCGTCGTATAATCTTATAGATTACGTTACACGGTATATTATTATATATATATATATATATATGTGTGTGTTGAGGTTTTTTCTGGCTAAGGGAGTAAATACCTTTTTTTTTTGTTTTTTTTTTTTTCCAAAGAAAATAAGCTTATACTTTATTTTCGTTTTCGAGATTTCACGGTGAAACGCAATTTATGAATTTTTCGAAACAAATCGACTGATTATATTAATATAATACACTATCCGTCGGAATAATTCACGACTAATCGCGTGAGAAAAGGTAAGAAACATTGACGCGAAAAAGTTTATACGAATCTAAAAATCATTTTTTTTTTTTTTTTTTTTTTGGGGGGGGAAGAGGTTGGCTTAAGCCGTTTTCATCATACAAGTACAGTAAACAAGTTTACCGTTACGATTTTTTTGTAAAGATGTTCGTTTTATTCTCGCACACTTCGGGTGAAAAAAAGTGTGTACTTCGCTCGTCGGGTGGGATTCTCCTGACGGGGGTGTATTGAATTTTAAAGAAAGTGTAAATCGTTTCTTCGATAAAACGATGATGAACGAAGAGTGTTATTAAAATATAAAAATTAAACGAGATAAACAATGTTTGGATAAATGTCCAAAATTTTTTTTTCACATTTCCAAAATATTCTTGCGCCAAAATCTTTCTCAGATTATTTTCTATCTATGTTTAAATTGTCATATAGTTCGGATGAAAAAAATAATGGTTTCCGAGTAGTTTTTGTCAAATTTTGGGTAGTTTATTCCAAAAAAAAAATTGAAGAATTGAGAAATTAAAATATGACCTCTGGTCTAAAGTACCATCTAGAGGCAAATCCGGTTTCAAAAAAATGCTGATCGAAACTTTTGGACAAGTATTTCCATACGAAAAGTTGTACACAGAAAAAAAAAAGTAATAAACATCATTCACTTCGTTCAGAATCTAAAACCAACACTTGGAAAACGTTTTTTTTTAAATGAAAAATACTTTTGGAACATAAAAATATATATGACTATAACTTATGAGTTGGTTGAAATAATAATATGTTTTAACACGAACCAAGATTTTGTCACCCTATAGGCGACTGTCTTCTTTGACTGACGCTAAATCTGCAACAAGTTGTTGATTAATAAATGTTATTACAACACTTATAATCTGAATACTAACCTGACTTTATCCGACTAGTAATAACACTGCAGTTAACTAGGAGTGGATTTTAATAAAAAAGTAAAGTTGGACTTAAAACTATCTAACGCGCTAAAAAAAAAAAAAAATCATGTATTTCAGGTAATATTTTTCATATTATTTATTAACCCACGTGTATTTTTGGAATAGGATTATTAGTGACAAAAAAAAATATTCAACACACACTATTATGTTATTTACATTGAGCGTTCGAGATTTAAAATCTTTTAAATCGTTTTTTAATTTTATCATGAGTTATCCATTATTAAATACTATTTTCAAAAAAAAATAAATAAATAAATACGAATTCCGCATCTAAATTTACATTTAAATCGATGACGGATACGTATAGAATCCCTATCCCTTCGAACTGTGTTTTTTTCTCCCTATAATGTAATTCCGTTATTGTTCATACCGTTACAATATCTTTATAAGCTAAATTCGTTTGCCTGTACTGCTACTCGATGTAATAATTAGAGATGTGTTTCCAGTAAGCCAAAAAAACTCAACAAAATATTCACCCAAAAATCAAGACAAATGCTAAAATGTTCTCAAAATTTACAAAACAAAATCTATTTACATCTACTTGAATGAGTGGAAAAATTATAATTTCAAAACGATTACGTTGTAAGTGTGTAAACAAACACGCGTGAAAAGATAATATGTCATTTCTAGTCAAATGAAAAAAAAAAAAAAATCTATTAGAATTTCAGAATAAGAAAGGTAAAGAAAATACATGAGATCAAATTTTAACGTCTAGACTCTAGGTGAAATAGAAAAAGATATCACAGCGTGAAAATTAAATTCTTACAAAACTATAATATAAACAAAAATTTAGTTTCTAATGTATGCGAAAATTCACCCCCTTCCTCCCATTTGAAAACGGACTTAGTCATTTGCCAATATTTTGCAAGTCTATTTTTGGATTTGCAAGTTCCTTCCCAAAATCAAAAATACAAAAGTATAAATCATATTCCTGAGTGTTGTCCAATAACTTCGAAATCGGTACCAAACTATAAATTTTTAACTTACGAGAATTTGCAAATTCATTTTTGGAATTTTCAATTCATCGGGAAAGTCACAAAGAACTTTTGAAATTGTGAAATTCGCCCACCCATAGCGTGACATTGGACTTTGAAATCGGTACCAGTGAAACTGTTAGATAATATGTTAACATAATTCATAGTATAGTATAAATTTATTAATGATTACTGAATTAATTTTGTTTTGAATCATACTTGTGTGACCAATATTTGTGCTTTTTATTCTTTCTATAATAACATTTAAAAGCGTAAACATTTTCCTTTTCAAAGCGAAAAATTGGTAATTTTATATTAAATAGTAGAAGTTTTTTCATCCGTACATTACATTAGAATTTTTTTTAGGTGGATTTTCGGTGCTTTTCCTACGCACTCGGAACAAATTGATCGATTAGACGAAATTTCTGATTTACTTCTGTCCAAATGAGTAGTTTCAAAGATAAAGAAAATCATACGTCATTGTAAAACCAATATGAATTAGTAGCTTTGCTCGGAAGCTCTAAAAGCGTTCGCTATTAAATCTTTATTTATTTTTCATTACTAAAATAACGTAATATATCAACAGACATAAATCGCATTTAACCAGTGGTGCCAACCTGACCGAAAACAGTGTAAAATTTACCGCCCTAAAATTAAATTACAGTACAGAGATCGTTATTCTCCATTTGTTTGTGAAAGGAAACACATTGAAAAAGTTGCTGTACCCATAAACTCTCGATGTGTTCAGGTGTGATAATTGGAAAACGCGAATTTCGTTACAAATTATTAGCAAGTATTTTTTTCCTGAAAATTTGTCACCCCTCCCTCATACAAATCACTTTGAACACTACCGTCCTGGGTTGTTGGTCCTGCCTCGTCTAATATCTTTCCTTAAATGCTGCTTTGGAAAAAAGTTGTTAAACATACTCACCTGTTGTACTCCGTTAAAATGCTTAAAATCCAATAAGTGTGAAATCGGGGTTAAACAATTCTTAAACATATATATATATAAAAAAAAATAAAATACGAGTTGATTCATATTGTCCTTACTCTTAGGAGATGTGTGTTGACTATGAAAAAAAAAAAAAAATGATAAATCATTTCTCCAATAAAATGATTCTTAGCGGAGCTTTAGATAAGAATAATAATTATAAACAACAATAATTTCAGTTTTATAATTAACTTTGTTTAACATTTGTTATTTTTATACTCACATTTTCTCCGAAATTCGTCTGTTATGAGGTATTGTTCACATACTTTCAAGATTTAAGCAATATAAGTTTTAGAATAGGGAAAACAAAGGTAAGTGCAAAATTCTGTATTTATTTTAAAAGGTTCTATTAGTTTTGAAGTTACGGTGAAATTAATAAAATCAATTTTATTAAATAAAAAGTTCACGTCATATTTTGCAGTTTTTTACTTTGTTAAGATTAAATTGAAAAGTTTGAAAAATGACCTTTTTAAAGTATCACCTTGATTCGATTTCTAATCTATATAAAGTCACTGTACGAGACTTTTGTACAAGACGTATATGAAAAAGTGTGTCCATAAAAAAAATAGTAAATATCATTGTAAAACCACTTGACGACCAACCCCATTTTGACACCAACTCCTTTATTCCACTCAAAATCTGAAATATTAAAATAAAAATATTATTTATATTCATGCTGGCGCGATGACACGGTGAAGAGGATCTCCTTTATTTTAAGTTAAAATAAATTCCTCCAAACGATTTTTACGGGATTTCAAATTTCGAATTCAATAAGGTTATGATTGAAAAAAAAAAATAAAATCATTATTTCGACTTTCAAGTCTACGTAATTCATTTTTTGTCGACATTCAAACTTTAAACGCGTACGAAAAATCATTCTTGCAGACAAATTTTTTATTAGAAACTCTGTAAATAAAATAAATAAATAAATACTTTTTTGTCACAATTATTGTTAATTAACTGGTTTTCAAATTAGAAAAAAAAAGTCGGACATACTTGGCACGACGGGTGGAATTCTCTTGACGGGTGTGTTGACTATCATAATATTAAATAATATTATCATTTTGATTACACTCCGTGATCATTATTATTCAGAATAGCTTCTCGTTAAAAGAGTTAAGTGCAAGTGTATCAGTCTTTTAACACATTTTCACTAGTCATTTATTAGTCTAGGGCCCTCGGAAGTTTGTGCATTTGAATGTTTTTACTGAATGCATTATGAAAGTTGCTGGACGAGCTGCAAATTCGGATTTGAACTCTAAGGAGTTCAAAAATTAAATTTTAGTTTGCATATTTTGAGGTTTTTTTTGCATAAATATGCATATTTTAAAATAAAATTGCATTTTACTTGTGATACATTTATTTTTTTATCAATATTTTATGAAAATTTTGGACTTTGAGTAAATTTCAAAAAATGCATATGTTCAAAAATCTGTTTAAAATTATATTAACTGCTTTAATAATTTAATATATTATATATATTTCCTGATAGGCGATAAGGTGGTCAAAACATCTAGTCAAAAAACGAAAATAACTTGATATATTTATTTTTTTTTTAAATAATTACATATTTTAGTGATTTTAAGCGCGTATTTGTATATGCATATTTTGATAGTTTTTAGTGCACAAACTTCCGTGCCTAATTTATTTAAAAAAAAATTTAACAGTCATCCGGATCGTTCGATTTCGGGATCCTAATAAATAATAATAATAATATTAAAACAGATCAAAAGGTAAAATAAACTTTTCGATTTTTTAACCGATTCGAAATTGATTTGATCGCATGATTTGTTATTTGTTAATTTTTAAACTAGAACCTATATTATTATCGTACCTACATTTACAACGACTTTATAATATGTTTTTGAGTACACGTAATTTCTAAATATTAATCTAGAAGTAATTATTTTAATATATAACGTGTAATAATTATTATTATATGCAGATTCCCAGTATTTGGATGTGTAGAGCTGATATTTTTTTTTTTGTATTTTTCACACGCACTACTATAATATTCTTTAAACACTACATATTATTATTTTCACCAGAAAATAATTCAACCGTTTTCGCGCGATACGTGTGTGATTACGATACGCTGTACATTTTGTTATCACTGTTTAGCGTTTCGTTTTGCCTTAACGTAACACGCCATGTAAAACTAATTAAACAAAAAAAAAAAAATCAAACAATAAACTACTGTACAACGCGCGTACGGATTTCAACGCGGAATGTCGACACATTAAATATTTATTTAGGTTATTGCAATAATAATAATTTACTACACTACATGAATTATTGTCATTATTATTATTATTTACTCGTTCCGCGGTCACTTTATATATATATAGCTCTTCTAGCGTTTGACCTAATTCAATAATTAGTTTGAATCCATGTACCGGCACGTTTCTACGTCTGATGTTAATGTAGTTTTGTTTTGTTTTTTTTTTTTTTTTTTTTTAATACCTTAAATATAATATAAAAAAAAGTGTGTACTCAGCACGTCGGGTGGGATTCTCTTGACTACCCGGGGGTGTATTGAATTTCGAAAGAAACGATAAATCATTTCTTCGATAAAACGATTCCGAACGAAGGAAGTTCAATATATTATTATATAAAAAATAAATGTTAGAAAAATTTCCAGAATTTTTTTTTCACATTTTCAAAATTTTCTTCCGTCAAAATCATTTTTTAATGATTTTCTATCTATGTTTAAATTTTCATATAGTTCGGATCGAAAAAATGATGGTTTCCGAGTCGTTTTTGTCAATTTTTTTAGGTAATTTTTTCCAAAAAAAAAAAAAAAAAATTCTTGAGAAATTCAAAAAATGACCTCTCTAAAGTACCGTCTAAAGGCAAATCCGGTTTCAAAAAGTGGCTGATCAAAACTTTTGGACGAGTATTTCCGTACGAAAAGTTGTACACAGAAAAAATAAAAAATAAACATCATTGTACAAACACTAGCTTCTTCACTTCGTTCAGAGTCTAAAATTAGATAACAATATTGAAAATCAAAGAGGAAATCGAAACATTTTAAAATTTATTTCGTAAAATCATAATTATCTTTTATGAGAGAGAAAGAATGAAGTGATTTATTTCAGTCCATAACACGTTTTTTTATGAAAATCTGTTGTTTACCATTAATTCCTATATTTTTTTCGATAAACATGAATAATTATATAGTTTTCAATTTCACTTGCACGTACACGGATACAGCTTTTCAGTGGCTAACATATTTATTTTTGTATGATTTAGCTTCTTTAAGAGCTTTATGCAAATTTTCGGAAAATCTGAGAAATTTTTGAATAAATTTTGGGGGGGGGTTGTAAGTTCTCCACAGTCCCCTCCTAATTACGCATCTGCGTAGATCAATTTATTACTGGTTAATATAAGAACATAGTTTGTAAGCGAAACCCAAAACTTAATAACCTATACTTAGAAATATACACACGAAAAATTAGTTAAACAGACTTCTTTACATAAATTAATTACTTTAACAACGACCCCGAAAATGATTTAATGTTTTCGAAATATCACCTTTTTTTAAATTCTTGTACTGAATTCATACTCTAAGTCATAAAATCATAACTACTCATAATTATTCAACATTTTATTGAATTCACAAGATGTACAAAATGCTTTTTACATTTATTCTGTATTGAACGATAAAAAATTATTATATTTCTTTAGCTACAGTCTAAACAAAATAAATAAATATGCAGTCTGCGTGTCAACAGCCTTTTTTTGTCCAAATAATAATTACAAAAAAATAGAATTATCTTAATAATGTGCTCTTTTAAAAAGCGTGACTTTCTACAGTACAAAAAGAAAAAAGAAAACTTATCCACAAAGAATAGAAGAAAAAAAATACTGAATAATAAAAAGTTACCGAGAAAAAGCGAAAATAAAATCGACAGTTACATTTCAATAAAGATAAGCCTCCGTGCAAAAGCATTAGAAAAAAAAAAAAGAAAATGTTCATTTTAAGTTCACACATTTCATTTACTGCGTTCGAAAAAATCATTAATAAAAAAACTCTTTGGTTTTTTCTGAAGTCGCAAATTCTATTTGACTGTAATCCATTGACGCAATAAAAAGTTATATAAAAAGTTCGAAATTCATTGATCTTTGTTATTGTTTTGATTTCAACCGGTAATTGTCGACGGGTTCGATTAAGACCTAAGTATTAAAATTTATAAATGAAATAAACTTCTATTTCAAACTCGTCTTAAGGAGGGTGCAAAATAACCGCTTAAACTAGGGTGACCATACGTCGTCCTGTTTTATACAGGATTGTTCTTTATTTCCGCTCTGTGTCCTGTTGTTCCTGACAAACTTCTCTCAAGACGCTTTTTGTCCCCCGTAATTTCAAATCTGTCCCGTATTAATCCCGTTTTTTGACTTGCTGTTAATTTAAAATTTTTAAAATGAAATTATTGAATAAAATAATGTAAGAATCTAAAAATTTTTTGGATACCATTAGATCAATAATTACAATCGTAAAATGAATTAACAATTTTTTTTTTTGAAAGTATAATATACAATATGCACGAATAAAGGATTTGAAGAAATTTTAAAAAAGTATCAATTTACTTTCATTATGTTTTTCAAAATGATGTTTTTATGTGTTTAAATTTAATTTATAAGAGGTAGTTTGAAAATTATACTTTTGTCACGATTAAAAAACATATTTATATATATGTAACAAAAAATAAAAAATATTATGAAAAATATTTTTGTCCTGTATTTTATTTTCTTAAATATAGTCATCCTAGCTTAACGCTCGTTTGTTTAAGAAAAAAACAAAAGAAAAAACGATTTCCTCCCCGTCAACCCTGGGGCCTGCACTTCTGCTCGACTTTTTATTTTGAAATATTTCTTGAATATTTTGAAATACTTAATAAAGTGTGTATGTGTAATAATAAATACTTATAACAAAAATGAATATTTTTTGAAGACTTTTTAAAACTCGTGAAGACAGTATGATGCTGTGAAATAAGTCTAATCGGCTGATAATTATAATAGTACACGTTCGTAAACCGAAACGGATCATTAAATTGGTCTTTACGACGAAAACCAAACGGAATTTTCATTTCGAGAAGTCCGACAAAACGTTTGGCTGCAGTAAAAAAATATAATAATAACGCGTGTTTTAAAAATCGTGTGTTAAAGACCGTCATAAAGCTATGATATCATAGTTCTGGGATTAACGACATAATATGACCTATTGTGAGTCGACATTTATACGGACACAAAAATGAGAAAATCTCCCAAGTACTTGTCCAGTGTGTTTTTATTGCGCGAAAATAAAATAAATTTTCGTAAAGACGCGTTTTAACTGCGTAAAGCCTGTACGCGATCATTTTCCACAGAAATTGTATAAAAAATTTTAAAAAAATGTGCGTACTTAGCTCGTCGGGGTGTTCTTCGCACGTCGGGTGGGATTCTTTTAACGGTGGTGTATTGAATTTTATAGAAACGATGAATCATTTCTTCAATAAAACGATTGTGAACGAGGGAAGTTAATAATATAAAAAATAAATGTTTGGATAAATGTCCAACATTCTTTTTTCACATTCCCAAAATTTTCTTGCGTCAAAATCTTTCTCATATTATTTTCTATCTATGTTAAAATTTTCATACAGTTCGGATCAAAAAAGTGATAGTTTCCAAGTCGTTTTTGTCAAAATTTGGGTAGTGTTTTCAAAAAAAAAAAAATGAAAAATTGAGAAATTCAAAAAATGACCTCTTTAAAGTACAATCTAGAGGCAAATGTGGTTTCAAAAAGTTGCACACAGAAAAAAAAATAAACATCATTGTAAATGTAAATAGCGAAAAATAAAATAAAATTTATAGTAATGCAATAATTTTTATTTTTATTTATGCCATACTTAGTTATTTTCAAATTATTTTTTTCAATCCACCTCTACATTTTATCACGATTTATTTATTTTTTTATATTTACTTTGTGTAGTTGTTACTCGTTATAATATTTATGTGTTTACAATATATTTTTGCATATATTATTTTGTAATAAAATTGCCGCAACGTGTTTTCACCGCGATAATTTGACGTGTATTCGATAGCAACATAATATTATAACATTCAAACGTCAACAAGTCAATGATCTGTGACATTGTCACGTTAACTGTCGACTTCTAAAGTGACAGGATACTTTTGTCCTTTTTCTAAAGCATATTTTGCAAATTGTTTGTACATTGTTCCAAGTCCAATTCCGTCAAAACGATTACTTTCGGTTATTATCCGAGCGGGCCAAAAACTAAGCAACGATTTCCTTTCAAATGTAGAAATTTAAAGTTTTTTCAATAATACCTCGGTCTAAAGAAAACATACTTAACGTGCGTTAATAACCAATCAATATTATGTTTGCGATTATTTTACTTATATTCAAAAGTGAAATATGCAAAAAATGTAAATAGAAATCGTATTACTGAAATTCTCACCTCGATGACATATTGATATACATTCACTAAAAACCTGATTTCACTAAAATAGTTAAAATATGTTTGAAAAACAAAAGCCTCATTTAATAAAGCATTGTATTATAATATCCGTAAAATATAAAATTGCTATTATTTATTATAATTAATGTATTTCTAATTTTAAGTATTCCTAAATTCACCCCCTTCCTTGACCTTACACCTTTGTTTCAATTTGTGGCCCGCATAAGGAACAAATTTTTGAATGTGGCCAAAGTAAAAAAAAAAAGGTTGAGTATGGCTGGTCTAAAGGTTGGCGTTTTGAGGTCGTTGTTTACTGGAATAAATTCAATTCACTCGTTTTGAAAAAGTAGGGGGTTTTTTATGATAGAATTATTAATGAAAATTGTAACATACACACATAATAAGACTTAAAGTTTTTCATCTTTTAGTCGTCAACCGTCCGTCACAAATACCTTCATCGACACTTGCATTTTCTTCACAAACTTTTCCAAAACTCTATGTAATGCTGAGTTTTTTAAAATTACGCGCCAAACTACCCCACTAGCAACAGTAAAATCTGAGATTCCAAACATTTCGGCATAACTTTTCGACTTTTTCTTTGATTAAAATACCCCACTCAAGGAAATATTTTGCCGCCCGACCCGATTGAACGAAATGACGTACAAACACATTGTTTTTAAAACGTTGAAACTCACTTGGTCCGGGTTGTTCTTTTCTCGACTACCTTGTGCGGGGAAGGGGGGGGCAGTTGTATTAAGAAGAATCGCCGCTTCTTTCTGTTTCACAGAAATTGTAGAAAGTGACAAAATAGAGATTTCAAAACTATCCTATAATTTTTTTTTGACCACTCTTGATTGCTTCAATATATACGAGTATATATATTTCGTCCAAAATTTTCAAACATTTTTGTTTGATTATAAAACGCAAAAAGATTCCGAGCGTGTGATCGTTTTCGACACTACGAACTAAACTAAAACGGATTATTGTTATGTAAGTTTTTCGTACAGCCACTGTTCAAAGTGAATCTTATTTTAATTTCAATATGGATATGGATCTCTGGTATATGGTGTCCACACACAAATGTACAAAATTTTTTTTCACATTTTCAAAATTTTCTCGCGCCAAAATCTTTTTTATAGGATTTTCTATCTATGTTTAAATTTTCATGAAATTCGGATCAAAAAAATTATGGTTTCCGAGTCGTTTTTGTTAAATTTTGGGTAGTTTTTTCCAAAAAAAAAAAAAATTGAAGAATTGAGAAATTCAAAAAATGACCTCTTTAAAGTACAATCTAGAGGCAAATCCGGTTTCAAAAAGTTATTGATCGAAACTT